>OU015473.1:15983883-16181046 GCA_907164805.1 Brachyptera putata | reverse complement strand
GGGGCCAAAACTGGAACATGTTACAAAACTTATTAAAACAATAACAAATAATTTTCAAATATATAATTGTGATGGATATATTTATAAGTACGATGCTCTGGATCAACAGTGATCAAAATGTAGGGTTATCTTTATCTTTAGGAAATAATTAACAATTAATTACTTTTTTCATAACTTTTTCACAGATAAATTTGTTGAATGCTATGATTTGGTCTTTTTCTTCTTCAGTCATGTGTCTTAGGATTGGATGAATCTCTAGTGGTTATAACCAGAGCAACATAAAGACTCAAACAATGATTTTCATTAGAATTAATTCAATTTTCTCTAGGTAATAAATTTACAATCATGAAATTATAGTTGTATTGTATTGTAAGACTTATTAATAAATTTATGTCTGTCAAGGAATTTTGTTTTGATTTTAATCTTATTTGCATGTTAGTACCAATCATTAGTATGATGTCAGCAGATGGCAAGTTATCCCTTCTCTTTAAATCCTGTAATTTATTCAGTAATTTTTTTTATATGCTGTCCTGAAACTGACAGGCCGATTCTTTCCATGTTTTCCCCTGTTGACATTTCAATAAATTGAATTCATAATATAATTGAAAGTACATAATATATGTTTAAACTTTATATATAACTTTATACAACTTGAAATTAATTACTTATGTAAGGTAACACAATTTGATCAATCAGAATATTGAATTGCATTGAACATAGAAAATTAATCAACTCGAATATTTTGATTGCTACCTCCCCGACAGTTGAACCGGATCTCCAGATTCCTCTCTGGTGGAGTTGGTAACGTGTGGTAACGCGTCGGACCAGTAATCCGAACATCCGGGGAAGTTGCAATTTTCCAACAGTTCTAGATCATACCATTATAATAAAGCAGCCAATATTCATCGGTCCATCGATTTACGTCCCCACATGTGGAAGTTGTTGTGCAGCCTACACGAACCTAGTCTAACCTAACCCAGACTATAACTAGCTTAATCTAAACTAAAACCGATCTGGAACAAACCCAACAAACAGCCAATTGGTTATACCGGTAATAAACTACTGGATGGGCAAACGTGTACGTCTAGCAAAATATGGCTAACGGATTGCAACTCATTTGTGACTATTTTGCGATTGGCTTGCAATTGCTTGCCAGCGATTCACGATAAAAAAGGAACGCTAACAACTAGATTGCAAAGAATCTTCACAACTTTTCACCATCTTCGCCAGATCCAACCAGAACGTTGCAGATTGAATGAATTAATTTAATGAATAAAATAATTGATATTTGAAAACTATGAATGATTGTTGTGTCTGAGTTTCTGTTCTGTAACCTTACACAATATTCGAGTTCAAGGTAAGCTGTTGCTTTATCCTATCAGCGTTACAAATTAAATAAAATGTTTGAGTAAATGAATTGAATCAATGAAATAATTAAGATTTGAATACTATAATGCATATGATATATAAATATAATATATAATTCTGTCTTGTACTGTAACTCACATGATACAAATTCAAGTTCAAGGTAAGCTGTTGGTTTATCCTATTTATTCTGGTTCGACTATTTAAACAACTGGAGTTATATAAATGAGGGAAAATAATTACTGCTCTGAGACAATCATTCATACCGTAAATCGGTGGCGTTTATTCAGGGCCAGCTAGCGTAGTGCCGCTGGCAATAGTTAATAACAATAATTCGAAAAAGAGAAGAACGAATGTTAATTTCACATTTCCACAATATTATTTTGAATCAATTTGGTCAAATCAATTAGAATATTTCGAAAATGTGAAATTAACATTCCTTCTTCTCTTTTCCAAATTCAAATGATTATATTTTTGCATAATTGGAATTACATCAGAGGCGTGTAATGTATTTGACGTGTTGGAGTCTGTAAGAGAGCCGTTGCATATAGGCATCTACACATACTCGTAAAATCGGGCTAGCGCCAAAGCCTCAAGCCGTGAGATCGAATGAAGGACGTGTAAATTCTGTTTTGGGCCCTTAGAGGTGCGGGGAGGTAAATGGCTGGATTATGTGCCATAATGGCTATAACTATTGCGCTTTTCGTGCAACCCCGCACAGATTTGTACTTTCTCGTACTGATGAACGACTCAAGACTACCGCATCCTGTCGCGTGGTCAATAAACAATTAGCCTCCACTGCGTGAGCATCGATGTGAAAACGGATGTCCACGGTCCGGTTCATGATATGTACTTCTATTATTGCGCGGTACTCAGTGTTAGATAAATCCCCTTTTCCACCTGATGAATAAATAATTGTAATAATTAATTGTAATTAGGCCTGTTTGATGAACTAATTCAAGCTATTACACTTCATATTTGAAATTGGCTATGCGATTCCAGCACGCGAGTATTTGTTTTAGCAAACAGCTAAACCACTATGCTGGAAAACAAAATATGAATGTGATTATCCAGTATTTAAATGATGTTTTGAGCATGGAGTTGATGAAGAGCTCAATTATTTCCATTTTAGGCTACATAAATCAAACAAGATTTACATATTAACGGTACAGGGATACATATGATTTTAATTTTCCGGAAAAAAGAACTTGAGGAGATGATTGAATTTTACACATTCTGTTGTGTCTGTGTGGTCGTATATAAAGAAAAATCATCTTGTTCATAACCCCGTGCTCAAGACAACATTCAAAAACTGAATAATCACTTTATTCACGTTTGGTTATCCAGCATAGTGCTTCAGCTATTTGCTAAAAAAAAATACTCGCTTTCAGCACTAGGTCTATAGGCCTACTGACATCTGGGATTGCTGGCTATGTTATGTCAGTAGATACGTGTCTGCTGTGGTAGTGGTTCTAGTTCCAAAGCTGGATGAGATTTTGAATTAATTTCCCATTACATCATAAAATTCATTTCCCATTACATTATTAAATTAATTTTTAGATTCCGAGATATGATGAGATCATTATGGCGATCACAGACGGCCTAATAAGACAGCTGAAGGAAAATACTCTTAGCCAGTTAACATTTGATCTGAAAAAAATATCGCGGATTATTGGCCTCGCTCTGCAATAGAGAGATTGAGTATATAGGTGGTTAATGATAGCGTTGCTAGACATCATCCATATGGCGAGTAGCTGCCCCATGATATACTTTTTTTAATAACATCGATACTTGATACGAAATCATTGTTCCCTTATTGAAGCTATAAGGCAGAAAGTAGAACCATGTTTTATACTTATGTACCCCTAATAATTTAATTGAGTAATAGTGAATAATTCTCATGACCTTATCAATAGAACTGATCATATTTGTGAAAGTTAAATGATATATCAAGTTGGAAGATCATTCCAAAACTCGGTAAAATCACATGAAAATCATACAGGGTATGGAAAAGTAATGAGCTAGTTATAAACTTACAGTGAGAATGTATTTCAACATTTTATCTGAATTTATAATATAGTGTTGTTGTTTTTATTCTTTTTATTTCTCTAGCATTTTATTCGGTTTTTACAAAAGTCATCGTCACGAGAATATATCTTATTCTTCTATTGTATTAGTGGTATTGGCTTGTAGACCCGACTATACATAGTATTTTCTCTATATTATGATCCAATTCATAATTTACCTATCTTTACCCGATCTTGCAATAATTTATTCATACATTCAATATATCTGTACAGATGCTTTTTCCAGCAAAGCCACACATATGCCTTGGCATAAGTTGGTATTCAAATGGAAGGATTATCTGTTCACTTATTGATTAGGGTTTTCAAACAGTGGCAAATACACTAGCTGTATATACAGGTATAGTGAGAATAGAGCATGGAAGCCCCAAACAATTAAGCCTCATTACCTGCGTAATAATATGAATTAGAGCAGTACAATAATTGATAGCAAGAGAAATTGAAATGAAGATGACCAAATATAATAAAAGTTCACATTTATCTAATAACATATTGTTGTTTAGTATCTTATGAGTGATTAATATTGTCTTACTGTGCAGACAAGATATATCTAAAAATAATATGTCTTAAATTACATGTTTTCCATAATTATATCAAACTAATTCCTATTTTACTTTGCATAATTTGATTGAGTCCTTATATATTGTACAACTTTCCACAACAATCATATAAAATATGCCACTTGGCAAATTTGATAAATTAGGAAACTAATAATCGGTTCATTTTGATCTTTTTCAATCATGGACAAAAAAATACACATAGTGTGATAACAGATTGAATGAGCCGATGACATCCATAACGATTAGTATCCCGACATATATGATAGCAGTACTATTTATCTAGCTTGTATTAATGACGACAATAGATCCATGACCCTATAATCATTGTATTAGAATTAGCTACATGATTGCAGTGACATTAATAAGTCTACTTTCCAACTCAGCAACTCTATAATGAACATATCGGCCCGTTGTACTCTTGCCGGTCTCGGCCCGTTATTGGGTACGCAATGACGGGCCAGACTACAATTGCCGATCTCGGCCCGCTCTTGGCAACTCTATATTGGCCCGTTGTACTCTTGCCGGTCTCGGCCCGTTATTGGGTACGCAATGACGGGCCAGACTACAATTGCCGGTCTCGGTCCGCTCTTGGCAACTCTATATTGGCCCGTTGTACTCTTGCCGGTCTCGGCCCGTTATTGGGTACGCAATGACGGGCCAGACTAAAATTGCCGGTCTCGGCCCGCTCTTGGCAACTCTATATTGGCCCGTTGTACTCTTGCCGGTCTCGGCCCGTTATTGGGTACGCAATGACGGGCCAGACTAAAATTGCCGGTCTCGGCCCGCTCTTGGCAACATTATATTGGCCCGTTTTACTCCTTGCCGGTCTCGGGCCCGTTATGGGTACGCAATGACGGCCAGACTACATGGCGGTCTCGGCCCGCTCTTGGCAACTCTATATGGCCCGTTGTACTCTTGCCGTCTCGGCCCGTTATGGGTACGCAATGACGGGCCAGACTACAATTGCCGGTCTCGGCCCGCTCTTGGCAACTCTATATATGGCCCGTTGTACTCTTGCCGGTCTCGTGCCCGTTATTGGTACGCAATGACGGGCCAGACTACAATTGCCGGTCTCGGCCCGCTCTTGGCAACTCTATATCGCCCGTTGTACTCTCGCCGTCTCGCCCGTTATTGGGTACGCAATGACGGGCCAACTACAATTGCCGCTCTCGGCCCGTTTTGGGTACGCAATGACGGGCCAGACTACAATTGCCGGTCTCGGCCCGCTCTTGGCAACTCTATATCGGCCCGTTGTACTCTTGCCGGTCTCGGCCCGTTATTGGGTACGCAATGACGGGCCAGACTACAATTGCCGCTCTCGGCCCGCTCTTGGCAACTCTATATTGGCCCGTTGTACTCTTGCCGATCTCGGCCCGTTATTGGGTACGCAATGACGGGCCAGACTACAATTGCCGGTCTCGGCCCGCTCTTGGCAACTCTATATTGGCCCGTTGTACTCTTGCCGGTCTCGGCCCGTTATTGGGTACGCAATGACGGGCCAGACTACAATTGCCGGTCTCGGCCCGCTCTTGGCAACTCTATATTGGCCCGTTGTACTCTTGCCGGTCTCGGCCCGTTATTGGGTACGCAATGACGGGCCAGACTACAATTGCCGGTCTCGGCCCGCTCTTGGCAACATTATATTGGCCCGTTGTACTCTTGCCGGTCTCGGCCCGTTATTGGGTACGCAATGACGGGCCAGACTACAATTGCCGCTCTCGGCCCGCTCTTGGCAACTCTATATTGGCCCGTTGTACAATTGCCGATCTAGGCCCGTTATTGGGTACGCAATGACGGGCCAGACTACAATTGCCGCTCTCGGCCCGCTCTTGGCAACTCTATATTGGCCCGTTGTACTCTTGCCGGTCTCGGCCCATTATTGGTTACGCAATGACGGGCCAGACTACAATTGCCGGTCTCGGCCCGCTCTTGGCAACTCTATATCGGCCCGTTGTACTCTCGCCGGTCTCGGCCCGTTATTGGTTACGCAATGACGGGCCAGACTACAATTGCCGATCTCGGCCCGTTATTGGGTACGCAATGACGGGCCAAAATACAATTGCCGATCTCGGCCCGTTATTGGGTACGCAATGTCGGGCCAAACTACAATTGCCGGTCTCGGCCCGTTATTGGGTACGCAATGACGGGCCAGACTACAATTGCCGATCTCGGCCCGCTCTTGGCAACTCTATATTGGCCCGTTGTACTCTTGCCGGTCTCGGCCCGTTATTGGGTACGCAATGACGGGCCAGACTACAATTGCCGGTCTCGGCCCGCTCTTGGCAACTCTATATTGGCCCGTTGTACTCTTGCCGGTCTCGGCCCGTTATTGGGTACGCAATGACGGGCCAGACTACAATTGCCGGTCTCGGCACGTTATTGGGTACGCAATGACGGGCCAGACTACAATTGCCGGTCTCGGCCCGCTCTTGGCAACTCTATATTGGCCCGTTGTACTCTTGCCGGTCTCGGCCCGTTATTGGGTACGCAATGACGGGCCAGACTACAATTGCCGGTCTCGGCCCGCTCTTGGCAACTCTATCTCGGGCCAATATGTACTGGCCGACGTCGGGCCAGTAATGGCTGAATAACTGCCATGACGGCCGGTTTACCCGTTATAGCCAGAGCTGGCCCGTGATTGGGCCGTTATCGTCAGTTTGGCTGTGCTACCTGGGACGTTTCCTAAAAATTTTGAATACATATTATTCTTCAGAAGTAATAACTTGCATACCTGGGGGCGCATTCCAGTACGGTTGGTAATATCTAGATAATCCTAGACTAACTTAATACCGTGCTAAACCCGGTATTAGAGAGGTTTAAATTGACATTCCCAAACAAGTTTTACGACGGGATTATCTTTTCAGCGCCATCCTTATTTTATGTGTCAATTTACAGTAATTTTGACTGAATCCTCCTTGCAAGGCGGTGGCTTTCAAATCAGCTGATGCAGATTGACAGTCGTCTCTTGACTTTGCTTGTGTCAAATTGTTCGTTTTAAGGTATTTATTTAGAAAAATCTGCTTCTTCCCACACAGGTTATTTTCGTATCACAAATTTACAAATCTTAGTCGTAACATTACTTGATTTTTCCAAATACTATCAGGAAATGAATTATATAATCTAATACCTATGAAATAAACCATTTTCTAACCTATCTGTCAATGATTAGGGCATTAGGCCATTGAGTTTGTAGTTACACACAAACTCAATGATTAGGCCTAGCCTACATGCTTGAGAAATCGAACGTGCGATAGCTAGCCTACGTTTACTCTTGACCGTTAATAATTTTGAATATAGATTGTAGACGTATAGGCTTACATTACATGGATTAGAGTCTTTACTCTTTAGATTAGGTTCTGTTCTAGGATAAAGTCAATGCTATGATGAAGCAGCCAAGGGAAAAACGAGACGAAAATTTCTCGTACGAGGAAAGTGTGGTTCTTGCTGAGAATTATGTTAAAAGAGCCGATGTCATTAATGGCGAATTTAGCCCTCATCTGACCAAGAGCCACAAGGTAAGGGCGTGGGAGCTGGTTCGGGAGGCTGTCCAAGCCGTTAGCAACGCCGACCGGTCTGTAGAGAAGGTAGGCCCAAGTTGTGTTGATTCTTTTCTAATATAGCTACCAAGTAAATCAGATCTTATTAAGATTAGTAGATACTGAGCACCCCATGTCATCATTATAATAACGGCGGGATTACTGTTCACTAGGCCTATGCCGTGGAGTCCGTAGTAGGCCCACTGTATTATGAAGTCAATGCCTAGGTCTGTGCTCGGTGGCTAAATTGCGATAAAGCATTAAATGTAGGTAAGGTACTATAAACTCAATGGTATTGCGTAGGCATTGATTTTTTCAACAACAATTTGGTTGTTAATTTCAGCAATGGTGTAGGTATGGTCATTGAATTTGTAGTGTAAGACTACAAATTCAATGGTATGGTGTACCAACTTTAATGGTAAAGGGCTATTGAAGACTCAAATCATAGGCGTACCAATTGGTGTGATATCAAAGATATTGCCAACCATAGATTAGGCATAATAGGACATAGACTATGAATAAATGTTACCATAGACTGGGCTACCGTATATTGCGTTTGTACACGCACAAACTCAATGCCTAGTTGTATAGTGTGTCTCGGGATAATTGTCAAATTTTTTATTCAGAAAACTGGACCCAAGTGTAATAGGTCGTTATAAGTAATAGGCCTACATAATTAATTATTAATGCATGTATAGGCTTGGGTATAAATAAGTGTATAATGTACCTGTAATATATAGTGTAAATGTTTCAACAGATCAAGGGTAAGTGGAAATCTTTGAAGGTGGCAACAAAGAAGAAGCTTGTCCACAATCGACTCGAAATTAATAAAACTGGTGGCGGGGTAGCCAATCTGCTGCCGCTAACGCGAATCGACGAAATTGTGAGGTTAACCATTGGGCGAGCGTCGTTGGAGGGCGTAGGTGGCATTGACACCCTTTCAGGTAAAGCACTGGCTAAAAACACAACTGGGAACATTGCTCAACTTGATTTTGCCGTAATTTTACACTCGTGCATACAGTTTTAGAGCCAATAAGGTGCCAGCACAGTTGCAATATTCATTGTGCCGTAGTAAATTTATTTCACCTGTGATTTATGAACATGGGTTTTGCTATGTAACGTACTTTAGCCTGAGAAATGGTCAAGGTTACCAAGTTATAGGGTATACCTCTAGAAATTAGTAGAATATGTGTAATTTGATATATTTTTTTTTTTAAATCAGTATAGGGCCCACGGACATTTAGAACCAATTAATTCTTGTTAGATATCAATTAGTCCACCAGTCTCACATGTGATTCATGTTCCCCGTTATGTTTGGCCTGTATGGTCATTTCCTTGGTACCGTACTGTATTATTAATAATAATAAGTAACAATATATTAGTTTAACAATACCGGGAGGTCTCTTATTTATTCAAATAATACATTATAATTGTCAATAACCCCACTAAGGCCCGGTATTACGAATTTGGATTACCGCCTTGGTTAGTTAACAATTAGTTACCGCAACTATGGATAGTTAGCAGTTGAGCGTTTTACGAAATCATTTATGCCAATAGTTAAGTAATTATTTGTTAACGATTAGGCAGTAACTTTTTCCAACGGTTGGCAAAACATTTTGTGGCACACTGCTGTTTGTACCAAGGTCGTTGCGTGATACACGCGCTTGCAATTGTCAACACTACTGTCAGTGTCATTATGGATTCCAAGAAGAAAAGGATTCGTTCCATCAACTTTAACGAAAACGAGCTGGAACGCTTAGTGTGGCTCGTCGAAAAGTACAGGGACATCATTGAATGCAAGACCAGTGATCTGTATTCCTGCGGTCAGAAGGTAAGCGATATAATATATACAGTGTAGGCCTACTAGCCTATTGTATTCCACTAACCTAACTTTTCTTACTAATCCAGGCCTATGGCTCTAGCATGGATTTAGGACTGTATTATAATACATTTGTGATATAATGTATCATATAGTGCATGGATTTTGTCTAGGCCTAATATATCTCCACACTTGGGGAATAAAAACTAAACTTTAAGCCTATACGTGTGTATAGGCCGATGTTATTGTGCGGTGCTAGGCCTAGTCATTGAGTTTGTAATGCTAGCCCAACCTACACCACATTCTCGATGGCCTAGCCTAACCTATCTATCTAACCTAGTAGTATAGACCCAATCTAATAGTCCATCTACTAATCCAAGATCTATTGGCGTCAGATAAATGATTAATGAGATGATGGAATGATGCATGTTATTGCATGTTTTTGCCAGCATGAAGCATGGCAAAAATTGGCGGATGACTACAACGCCAGTTGCCCAGGCCGTGCTCATCGCACCGTGGAGGGTTTGCAGATGAAGTTTAATAATATGAAAAAAGAAGCAAGAAAAAAAGTGGCAGACGAGAGAAGCCGAATAATTCGGACTGGAGGAGGACCTTTCAAGCCGAGCGTGGAGGATCCTCTTCTGGACCGAATTATTCAAATGATCACGCTCACTGCAGTGGGGCTACCCAACCATTTCGGTAGCGATGTGATAGAACTGTTGCCTGGAGACAGTGCTCCATACTATAGCACTCTTGCATACGCCTAGTCTCTGTAGAATTTTGAGTTGCACCCGTGGCCATTGACTCTATAATAACTATGTTACCACAACTCAATGCCGTGGCTCAGTCAACTAATGCACTGCGTTAAAAACTAAAGTCAGGTCGGGCATGGGTTCAAGTCCCGCATGGGGCGTGTTTTTTCTTAAATACCCACCCACCTCTCATCACTTCATCGGTTTATGTTCACGTTCGTACCCCCGTATGGCTATTCCAGTGACGCTGAAGAGCTTATACCAGAATAAAGTCGACTCGGTCGTGTGACGTGAGCTTCGGGGTACTTTTCAGTGGATCATTGTGAAATGTGGTTGGGGTAGAGTTGGACACACAAACGACCGAGTAGACTTATTCCTATATTTGTCAACATTATTCGGTTGAACTGTAGGTAGCCTGCGGTCTGTCACTCTTGTATTGAGCCTAAAATATATTCTTATTTTTCTCACAAAAAACTTACATGTGTAGCCAATAATAGCCCACATGTTATTGCTGTCATATCCAACTTGAATTTGCTTTCAGAAGTATCATTCTAAATATACACTATGGTGCATTTTTATTTAATGATGATGGTCAATTCTCAAGAGAACAAATGTGAATATCAACTTTATATCCGTGTCGGTGATTCGTAGCACATGACTTGAACCATCCTAATTTTCAGTCTCAACTGAACGAGTGCAGACTCGACGTGTACGATTCCGAGCCGGACGAACCGTCGGAACCTGTTGTAACGTGCACCACAACACCAGTGAGCCTATTCGTAAAACCAAATTGGGGAAGTTACACGCCCTCACTACTTCGTCAAAAGAAGAGTGCGGAACTCACACTTGGTCACCAGAAAGGTGCATCAAACTCCTGCGGACAGTCAGGTTTGTTGCATTTGTTTGAATTAAACTTAAAGTCGTTCCATCAGTTCAACTCTGTAGAACTTTTTTTTTCCATACATTGTGTTAAACGACGCACTGCGATGATAGCCAAGATCTATTGGCATGAGATGGATGATTAATGAGATTATGGTTTTTTGTGTAATGTGGAGGTTAGTGGGAAGGATGCGGTCGTGGCCTATGTTGTGGGAACCATCCCGGCATTAGCCTAGGCTACAGAGGGAAACCACAAAAAAAAACTAAAGATGGACGGCAAAGGGGGGGGGGGGGGGGGGTCGAAATTCCCCTCGCCTCCCGGATCACATGAAGAGAGCGCGTTAACCACTGCACTACATGTGCCGATCAATTATTCTTTAATAGGAATTGCATCAGAATGAATTTCACAATTATTTAGCTGGGATTACAGTAGGCCTACGGTACTTGAAATAAATGAGAATTAAGATGTTATTTTGTGTTTTGACCATCCTTCACTTCAAAATATTTTAATTTAAAAATGGAAATGGTAACCTAATTTATTTCGGCTTTAATTTATTTATTTAGAGTGTGATTGTCTTATAGCCTCTTATTTTCCACTATGCACTCTCATGATAATCCTTTCAATTTCCTATAAGTTTTCCATTCCACACCCCCATTGTTCCACATCGACCCATGTTGCAGATGAGGGTACCAGTACTGAAGAACGCGGCCACTATCAGGCTGCTAGTGCTACCATCACAGCTACCGATACACCGGTACTGCCAAGTACCGCTACTGCAAGGCCCGCTATTGCTGTATCCGGCAGTAGTAAGTTCCGGTCCAGTCGCCGGAGGCCCACACTTGATAACTTCCGTGCCCCCATTGTGGCATCAGCTAGCTCTCAGCGATTTTTGTTGCTCGCTGAGAGCAAAAAAAATCTAGTGGAACTGCAGGGAAAATTTTTAAAAGAAGACAGGGAAAGGCTATTAGCTCGAGAATTGGAAGAACACACAAAAAAAATGCAAATTTTAGATTTTCAAATTAGAATTTACTCTGCAGATGCAGAAATGAAAGAATTGCAACTACAGCGTTTGAAAAATACAGAATAGTAATCTATAATAGCCATATAATAAATAGCCATACATAAATAGTAAATTGTTTTATATTCAAGTGAAAGAAAAAAAAATCGAAAATTAAAAAATAATTCTACAAATTATGATTAAAGAAATGTAACTCAAGACATGTAGTTTATTCTACATTCAATAAAAAAATTGACAAACAATTTGAAAATCTTGTATTCTACTCTATTTATGCAACCCTATGGTAGTGTCTCAACTGGTACGATTCTCAACTTGCACGATTCTCAATCCGCATTCGTCTCAACTGATACGATTCTCAACTGGGACAATTCACAGCTCGCAACTTTCTCAAGTGGTACGATTCTCATCTCGTAACATTTCAGGCCCATGTCATTTCAACGTCGTCTCAACTGGTACGATTCTTAACTGGCACGATTCTCAACTCGCAACATTGTAGGCTAATGCTATTTCAACGTTGTCTCAACTGGTACGATTCTCATCTCGCACGATTCTCCACTGGTACGAATCTCAACTCGCATCATTTTAGGCTCTATATGCTTTCAAATGGATGTTGCGAGATGAGAATCGTACCAGTTGAGACGTAGCCCAACCCTATCAGTCCATTTAAATAAATTTGTCCATACAAATACATTCCCTGTAGATCTTTCAGATAGCTTGGTAAATGATTGAACACAAACAACTTCTTTCAATGTATGATTGAATAATATTTATTTTGACTCATTAGTCATGATAAAAGTCAGGTAATAAAGGTGAAAAAGTTGATCACAGAAGACCCACAAAGTAATTTTGAATGATTGCCCTTTGTGGTGCTCCGTCACCATGACCAATCACTGGGGCCCCCACAACCGGCATCTGATCAGCCTCTAGGTCGAGAACTTGATGCTCAGGGTCAATGGGAGGAGCTTCTTCAACCATTTCGCAAGCCATGTTATGGAGGACTGCCGTGGCAACTATAACGGCTTGAACCCGTTCCATCCCCAAGCGCATTCCAAGTGACAGAACGGGAAATCTTCTTTTCCACACCCCGTACTGCCGTTCTACGGTGGTGCGGGTTCGGATCTGGGACTCATTGTACAAGATTTCTTGTGGGGTTATGGGATTTCTTATGGGGGTGAACAGGTATCTGGATACTGTGTACCCAGAGTCCCCGAGGATCACCCCATTCCCCATCTCGCCCATCTCAAACCTCGCCTTGATTGTGGAGTTGTTGAGAATAGTGCGGTCATGTGCCGAGCCTGGCCACCGCGCTACTATGTCCAGGATTCTTAAGTTTGACGCGCACAGCGTTTGCACGTTCAGCGAAAAGAACCCCTTTCTGCTGCGAGTGTTCTCTGCCTCGTTTCCACCTACGAACATACACAATGGAAGGGAATTGGGGAAATGTGGATTTTCATGGAATAAAGGTATCTGGTGCAGCGTGAAAGCCAATAAGATTGACAGGTATTGGTAACATAGAAGCTATGCACGGCAAGAATAAAGTAGAGGCCTATGATGAAAATAAATATTAAGTAACGGTACTGCTCAAGTCACTACCACAATCACTTGATTGGTTGAATTCAATTTTTGTGTTGAAATACAAAATATAATCTGTTGGAAAACAGTTACGAAAGAAAAATATGATCAGTACATCTCTTCGTGTTTCTTTTCTTGGCCATTCGAGCATTGTAATTTATTCTACATAATATTTCATTATTTGCTGGGAATATAGACCTATGAATTATAGCATGCTGATATAGACATTTCTCTGTGAAGTGAAGAGAACTGAGATATTAAAATATACCATTGTTAAGGGGGTTCAGTTTAGTGAAAAGTTCACATCTCCGTGCACGCACTCCCTTGAGACTTTAGAATAAGTGGGTGAATAGCTTACAAAACTGTGTCAATATTTTTGTTCACAATTATTGTTCATAGTTAATTATCAATCGTACATTGAAGAAGATTCACAATATGTTGTTGCATTGTTTGATCAAAATTAAACACAAATACATTTCAAATGCTGGTAGGCACAGAGTAATGAGTATAGTACGCTGAGCGTGTACCTGGTGACTGTACTTTAATGTGGGTACAGTCGATGCACGCAACGACATTTGGGAAGCGCGCTGCGGCGTAAAACCCTTCCTTCGTTTCTCGGAATTCGTCCAGAGTGTTGGGAAAACGAATGTACCGGGGCCGCAGACTGGCAATGGCATTCGTCACATCCCGTACAATGCTGCAAGCAGTCGACTTATGGACTCCTCCGAAATCTCCTGCGCTGATGAGCATATTGCCCATGGCATAAAATCGTAAAGCAATCAGCAGCTTTGCCATCGGTGATACCGACTGATTCCTATCAAACAAATCATAGGTTAGTGTGGGCCAATACACCAAAATCACTAGGCTATGGATACACCAGCCATAATATATACTTTTTAATGGAACCAAAGTCGAGTGCTAGATTTGTTTTAATTGAAAAGATCTTGTAGGTAACATGAAATTCAGCCTAGGCCTAGAGGCCTACTTCATTGAGTTTCCTGTTTGCTACATGCCTAGGCCTATGCGTGGATAAGCCCAGAATAAATAGTCCATCAATACGTATACAATGTTTTCGTACTCACATGTCAGTGACCGTTTCGATTTGGTCTTCTATTTCACCCAGAAGACGTAGAACAGTGGGTTTCGTCAACCTAAAGCGTATGAAAAATTCCTCATCGTCCCACTGCTCAAAATTGTCAGGACGTGGGCGTACATTTTTCGCCTTTCTGGTCCTTTCCGCATATTGTGCTAAAATGGCATACTCTTCATCTGAGTCATCTTCAAAGTCCCAGACTTCCATAATTAATGTAAGCAAATAGATGCAATGAATTGAAACACAAGCAAAATCAGCAGGCAGAATAATTGAACTGTCAAAATTCGGCGGCCATGTTGTTGTTGATTTGTATCACAAAAATGTTGCTATGGTAGCTAATTAAGGTTAGTTACCGCTAAACCAACGTCGGTGCAGTAGTTAAGGTAACCAATGATTCTGCCACTTTAATCCGCTAACTATGTGTCGTAAGACCGGGATTAAGGTAACCATTAGTTAAGTCGAATAAAATTTAGTTAATCCACTAACTAACCATTCGTAATACCGGGCCTAAGCCACAATGCCATTTGACTTTATTTCAATTTTCATAACATTTAATACAAAACAAGGATCAATGCAATATTATTCAAAACAAAATTCACACAGTATTAGGCGTACATGTGATAATTAACATAGTATCTAGTAGTGAGTAGTGATTGCCAAAATTTCCTCGGTAATTTCAGCGTATATTTAGGTATTTAGGATTTTGGATTGACACAACTCTTGATTCACCTCTTGATAATTTAATTTATTTAACAAACTAAAGGCCGCCCTCGTTAGCTCAGTCAGCTGAGGCACGCTTCAGACACTGAAGTCAACGCTGGGCGTGGGTTCGAATCCCGTATAAGGCATGAGTTTTTGTAAGCGTCCTTCCACTTATTATCGCCTCATAATTTCATAATCACCTTCTCATTCGTACGCCCGTATAACCTAGCTGTTGGTGGGGTTGTTAAGCAAACAATAATCATTGAAATGTAGTTTAAAGTTGTGTAGGTTTATGATAGGTCTACTTATAAGTAGGGTTAACATTCCATATGTATATTGCAAACGATATCCAAACTTTATTATTGAATATCAATTTAAATAGGCCCATATTATCAATTATCGATATCAAATCAAATCATAAATATCGAATGGCAACCGTACTTCTGAGTAATTATTTTTTCACAGGCTTTAGTTGTATATTGATACTATTAATTTTGCAATTGCATATATGTGACTTATTTTTCAAATTTTCTCTTGGCAATATCGACTTGTACAGGTAGAATTTTGAAATAAAATGAATCTTTTCAACTTGAATATTTATCACTGTTATTATTTTAGCCCCCACTAATCCTCCGCCCAATCGAACAACTGCTGCACCCAATTTCCGCCGGCCTCCAGTCTGCACAGCAACCCGGCCATCCCGTCAGACCACACCATTTACGTCCCGATCGTCCACGTTCCGTCCATCGCCACCAGTTAACGATCCATTATCTCGACCTTCTACGTCCCGATCGTCCACGTTCCGTCCGTCGCCACCAGTTAACGATCCATTATCTCGACCGTCTACGTCCCGATCGTCCACGTTCCGTCCGTCGCCACCAGTTAACGATCCATTATCTCGACCGTCTACGTCCCGATCGTCCACGTTCCGTCCGTCGCCACCAGTTAACGATCCATTATCTCGACCGTCTACGTCCCGATCGTCCACGTTCCGTCCGTCGTCACCAGTTATCGATCCATTATCTCGACCTTCTACGTCCCGATCGTCCACGTTCCGTCCGTCGCCACCAGTTATCGATCCATTATCTCGACCGTCTACGTCCCGATCGTCCACGTTCCGTCCGTCGCCACCAGTTAACGATCCATTATCTCGACCGTCTACGTCCCGATCGTCCACGTTCCGTCCGTCGCCACCAGTTAACGATCCATTATCTCGACCGTCTACGTCCCGATCGTCCACGTTCCGTCCGTCGCCACCAGTTATCGATCCATTATCTCGACCTTCTACGTCCCGATCGTCCACGTTCCGTCCGTCGCCACCAGTTAACGATCCATTATCTCGACCGTCTACGTCCCGATCGTCCACGTTCCGTCCGTCGCACCAGTTAACGATCCATTATCTCGACCTTCTACGTCCCGATCGTCCACGTTCCGTCCGTCGCCACCAGTTAACGATCCATTATCTCGACCTTCTACGTCCCGATCGTCCACGTTCCGTCCGTCGCCACCAGTTAACGATCCATTATCTCGACCTTCTACGTCCCGATCGTCCACGTTCCGTCCGTCGCCACCAGTTAACGATCCATTATCTCGACCGTCTACGTTCCGTCCGTCGCCACCAGTTAACGATCCATTATATCGACCTTCTACGTCCTGATCGTCCACGTTCTGTCCGTCGCCACCAGTTAACGATCCATTATCTCGACCTTCTACGTCCCGATCGTCCACGTTCCGTCCGTCGCCACCAGTTAACGATCCATTATCTCGACCGTCTACGTCCCGATCGTCCACGTTCTGTCCGTCGCCACCAGTTAACGATCCATTATCTCGACCGTCCTTGCTCCGTGAGTCGCCGACACGACCGCAGGTGCGAGAGGAAACACTGTCCCCCGTTGAGTTCATTTTAGCCTCTCCTGATTTATTTTTCAATAGCCAGGAACAACTGCCGTATTTACCACTTCTACCGACTCCCCAATCACCCGTCATAGCTCATGTTTTAACACCCATGTCTAATCATTCATCCCTAATGTCACACCATTCGTCTCTTCACCTTCCTCATTCTCCATCCCCTAACATAAACCGTGAACCAGAACAACAGCGACCGGTCCGTTTGAGGGAGCGGCAAACGAAGGGGCAATTGCAGAGAAGAGTTCTGGAGAGTTCCGACAATCTTCACCAAGAAGTGAAGCTCAGGTCCGTGAACCTGTCCCCCCCCACTCGAGCACTAATTATGAAACTTGGTCAGGATTTAGTGCTCAATTAGTGCTATCGATTCGTCAAGTATTAGAATTAGTGCTCCGATAGTTCCCGAGATAATGGCATTTGTTTGTGGGGGGGGTCAAGTTCACGCTCCCCCCCCCACTCGAGCACTAATTCTGGAACTTGGCCAGGATTTAGTGCTCAATTAGTGCTATCGATCTGCCAAGTACTAGAATTAGTGCTCTGTAAGTTCCCGAGATATTAGCGTTTGAAAGTGGGGGGGGTCAAGTTCACGCTCCCTCCCCCACTCGAGCACTAATTCTGAAACTTGGCCAGGATTTAGTGCTCAATTAGTGCTACACTTTTGCAAAGTATTAGAATTAGTGCTCTGTTAGTTCCCGAGATATGGGCGTTTGAAAGTGGGGGGGTCAAGTTCACGCTCCCCCCCCCAGTGAGCAAGGATCATGAAACTTGGCCAAAACCTTACTTATAATTAGTGCTTTAACATTGCATAGTTTTAGAATTAGTGCTCGGATAGTTTTCGAGAAAAACGATATTTAAGGTGCTATTTTTTTCGGGAAGCGCGCCAACCAAGCGCCGCGCGCGAAATTCGAATGCCTAACCGTCAAAAACGTACACACGTCGTTTTGCGTGTTACTTCCGTCCCGAAATGACTTCGAAATGAATCAGTTGATGTTTAGTTCACAAAATAACTATTGGGAAAACGCCATACGTGTGTTTTTTGACTGGTGAGAGTGTACACATTCGAAGAATTGAATAGAGAATTATTTTTAATTATATTATTTGTTCCATTGAAAAAACTGCATGGCAAACGAAATTGCTGAGATGGAATATGAATAGCTATTGCTGATTTAATATTTACAAAACATTTCGGATCGTCACACATTTTTTTTATCAAACCTTTCACGCATTTAGAATTACTTCTTGTCAGCATACACACTTCTCTGAAATGAATTGCCATACCAATTGTCTTTTAAACTTCATTGTTGAGATTGAATTACGAATCAATCGTTGTTTTCTCTTTCACAATTCACACATGAGGAATAAACGTTGAGAGTCATTTTCAAATATCAACACTCTCCCTATGATCATACCTTTTTCACGGATTTTAATGGTCTTTTTAATGGTATTGGATTGTAATACTGCTTGATGGTTTATTAGGTAAGGAAGCGGTCGTAGCCTATAATGTGGTAACTATCTTGTCATAGGCTGGAGAGAAGAACAATACAATCCTCGGTAAAGGTGGTCGTGGATACTATGCGCTATCTTCACCCTTGCTTCATTGAAAAGTTTATTGATAGTATACAATGATTACCGAATGAAATAATGATTGACAGATGATTACAGAAAATTACATGTCTATGTACATGTCCACACCATCAACACTTGGTGTAATATATTCATAAATTTCCCAAAATACTCCAAATACAATAATGAATTGAATGCAATAGATTTTGAAAATATCTCCGGCTGAATTTCAAGATTTTCATTCGACATATAATAATAATCAAATAACAAATTAATGAAGTAGAAAAAACACACGATAATAATAAATCTCACGTGAACGTATAATGAAAAAAATTAGTCATGGTGAAAAATAATGAGATAGTAACAAACAGTAATATATGAAAAAGTATTAGTATGAACAGTAATATGAATATGATATGAAAATACTACAAAAATGGCAAATAATGAATGAATTCATCGTTGAAAAATGAATGTGAGTATGAATGGTTTTTTAAAATGACAATAGATCCTCTTGAGGCTAAAATTCCCATCAAATTTATAAAATCACTGTTTAGATTAAACTTCCTACAAAATCCTACAAAAAAAACTTGTGCCTCCTCTAGCGCCTATCAAAAGACCAATCACAGTGATATTCGAAATATTAAAGGTGGTTCTCAAGTAAAAAATAGTAGTATCAGTACGTTTAATACTTGTACTTTTAGTATTCACCAAATTTTTGCCGTAACAAACATTGGATACCGCACCTACAAATTATATTTCCCTGATGGCATGTTATTAGTATTTAATGTGTGGCAAACTAGTGTGAAATATATTATTTTATTAAATAGTTTATCGCTCTACGAATGCAAAACAATTAAATCCATCATTCACTCGGTCCGAGTATAGTGCGTGTGCTTGGTTTGAATATTCGAAGATACGTTTCAAAATTAAAGAAATATTAGAATAATATTTAGAAAAAAAACGTCCAACGATAGAATAGAATGTCAATAATAAATAATAACCGACAATAATGAATGATTCATTTGACGTGAATAGATCTTAGTTATCTTCGCAGTGCGTCGTTAAACACAAGTATAAAGTATTAATTTAATTCAAAATGAAAATTATCTTCAATGTGACTCTCTTGTTCGAAGACGTGATAGTATAATTATCCAATACATAACAAATAGTAAGAAAACAATACAGTATAAGATTCGTTTGATGAGGAAATTGAATTATCGATGTACAATGAGCGTCTAGTTTATTTATTATTTTGGAAGCTAGGCATTTCCAGGGGTTGAATCAGTGCATGCTGCATGACATGATGAACGACATATTTTTACAAAATATTTGAGACTACTATCCCCATGTAAGACATGTAATTTTTTGTAATCATCTGTCAATCATTATTTCATCCGGTAATCATTGTATACTATCAATAAACTTTTCAATGAAGCAAGGGTGAAGATAGCGCATAGTATCCACGACCACCTTTACCGAGGATTGTATTGTTCTTCTCTCCAGCCTATGACAAGATAGTTACCACATTATAGGCTACGACCGCTTCCTTACCTAATAAACCATCAAGCAGTATTACAATCCAATACCATTAAAAAGACCATTAAAATCCGTGAAAAAGGTATGATCATAGGGAGAGTGTTGATATTTGAAAATGACTCTCAACGTTTATTCCTCATGTGTGAATTGTGAAAGAGAAAACAACGATTGATTCGTAATTCAATCTCAACAATGAAGTTTAAAAGACAATTGGTATGGCAATTCATTTCAGAGAAGTGTGTATGCTGACAAGAAGTAATTCTAAATGCGTGAAAGGTTTGATAAAAAAAATGTGTGACGATCCGAAATGTTTTGTAAATATTAAATCAGCAATAGCTATTCATATTCCATCTCAGCAATTTCGTTTGCTATGCAGTTTTTTCAATGGAACAAATAATATAATTAAAAATAATTCTCTATTCAATTCTTCGAATGTGTACACTCTCACTAGTCAAAAAACACGTGTATGGCGTTTTCCCAATAGTTATTTTGTGAACTAAACATCAACTGATTCATTTCGAAGTCATTTCGGGACGGAAGTAATACGCAAAACGAAGTGTGTACGTTTTTGACGGTTAGGCATTCGAATTTCGCGCGCGGCGCTTGGTTGGCGCGCCTCCCGAAAAAAATAGCACCTTAAATATCGTTTTTCTCGAAAACTATCCGAGCACTAATTCTAAAACTATGCAATGTTATAGCACTAATTATAAGTAAGGTTTTGGCCAAGTTTCATGATCCTTGCTCACTGGGGGGGGGAGCGTGAACTTGACCCCCCCCACTTTCAAACGCCCATATCTCGGGAACTAACAGAGCACTAATTCTAATACTTTGCAAAAGTGTAGCACTAATTGAGCACTAAATCCTGGCCAAGTTTCAGAATTAGTGCTCGAGTGGGGGGGGGGAGCGTGAACTTGACCCCCCCCACTTTCAAACGCTAATATCTCGGGAACTTACAGAGCACTAATTCTAGTACTTGGCAGATCGATAGCACTAATTGAGCACTAAATCCTGGCCAAGTTCCAGAATTAGTGCTCGAGTGGGGGGGGGAGCGTGAACTTGACCCCCCCCACAAACAAATGCCATTATCTCGGGAACTATCGGAGCACTAATTCTAATACTTGACGAATCGATAGCACTAATTGAGCACTAAATCCTGACCAAGTTTCATAATTAGTGCTCGAGTGGGGGGGGACAGGTTCACGGACCTGTGAAGCTCTTGAAGGAAGAAATTGCAAAGGGCAATAAACTTAAGGAGAAACTTTTGCTGGCCCAAGTATATGAATCGAAATTATTACAGAAACGACACGCAGAAAAGATGCGGATAGAAGCCAAAAAGTTATCTCTCTTTGAAAAATACTTGTCGATGAAAAAACGCGTCTAAATCTTTCCAAATTTTAAAATCTCCAAACATTTCTTTTCAAAATTGAATTAAAACTTGAATTAGTGAAATATAGTAACAGTTATAAGTAATACACCGTATGCCGTATAGTTATAATTATAATAATAATATACGTAGTAATATTAGTACTGTAGGCCTAATATCTAGTTAAATAGTGATAATGCATAGTAGTAGTCTGATAACTAGAATTAAGACATTGTTGCAATTACAACACCATGTACCTATACCTGTACCTATATCAATTTTAATCAATATAGTTATGAAAACCATTGAACTTATGTATCATATCTTTATCCCATCAATTGATAGTTGTCAAATCAGCGCATGCTTTAGCTAATAGCGTAAGTGCCATGCGTGTCGGTCGATGAGTTGCCGTTGGACACGAGTTGCTGCCCCGTCTTGTGGCATCGGGTGTGGATCTGCTTGTCTGGCTGCAATGATTCGTCGTGCAACGTCGGGATCTACCGCAAACTCCAGCCCTGCATCTCTACACATGTTGTGTAGCACTGCAGTGGCCACAATTATTTTGCAGACCCGCACTGGAGAGTACGATAAGATTCCGCCCTTGTCGTCGACGCAACAGAACCGCGACTTCCAAACACCAATTGCACGCTCGATGGTGTTTCGAGTTTTCATCTGGGCCCTGTTGTACCCTCTCTCACGATCGTTGGTGGGATTCCCCAGTGGGGTCATCAGCCATGGCTGAAGTGGGTATGCAGAATCGCCTAAACAGTTACCAAGAGAATCCTATAGAGACAAGCCTGTATTGAAATGATTATTGTGCAAAATACATAGGACATACATACTGTGACATGTATCAATCAAATTTATTTGATAGAAAACATACCAGCTCTAGAAAGCTTATATTTATATATAGACCTATATATATATATATATATATATATATATATATATATAGGTCTATATATATATATATATATATATATATATATATATATATATATATATATATATATATATATATAGATAATATAACATTAACACACATAATATATAATATATTTACACTATATATATATATATATATATATATATATATATATATATATATAGTGTGAATATATTATATATTATGTGTGTTTGTGTTTTGTCAGGTGTATGTGTGTATGTAGTATGTATGTTTTTGTATAATTTAGTTTTTGACACTAAAGATATGAAATACTGATATAGGTACTTGAAAAGAAATTAGATTATTTACCAAAATTTTAAATCTTATTTAATTTTGAATCTTAAAGTGATAAATCAAAAAGTTTGAAATTACATTCATATAATTGCACCATACAATACGCATGTGATTGTCATAAAATTAAAGCTAACGACCATGCTAAATATTTAGGTATTATTGTCGACAAACACCTCAGATGGAATCAGCATGTGGCCAATACAGTAGGAAAACTGAGAAGTATTTTATATGTATTCTATAAACTAGGAAAATGTGTCAATAGGAACTTGATTGTCAACATTTATAAAGCTCTGGGTCAAACAATTATACAGTACGGTATTTTAGGATGGGGAGCCGCCAATAAATCAAATATTCAGCCATTAATAACCATTCAAAAAATATTACTAAAGATCATGTTGAATAAGACAATGCAGTACTCTTCAAAATCAATATTTCAATGCACCCAGGTGCTAGACGTTAAGCAATTATTCATAAGAAATGCACTTATTCATGTGTTCAAAAATTTCAATTCATATAAAAAACAAAATTTTAATTACATCATCTCCACTACATAAAACAAGAAGTTGCTCTCTCGATATCACTTATAATTTAGAAATTCCACGGAAAAATAAACTAACACGTTGATTACATAGGATTAAAAATGTACAACCAAGTTCCCATTGAAATCCGCAAATTGAACAATATATTTAAATTTAAATTATCCATCACCAATTGGATCATCCAATCAGGTCGAGATTTTTGTATCAATTTATGTAAAGTTTAATTAAGGTATCCCTATAACACGCAGAGTCTCTACTATTATTCTTACTATTATGCTTATTTATATTTTTATATTTTTTCATTTCATGTTTTCATTTCTTTTCAAGTTTAGGTACTTATCAATACTCTATTATTGTTATTCATTTGTTCTTACAGTACTGGTCAAGGTTAGAAAATTCACTAACCTTGAGTACTGGTAAAAATTTAATTTAATTCGAATATTTAATTTGATTTTTGTTCATATTATATGATGAAAGATTTGTTATTTTGTGAAAATATTCCAATACTCCACGCAAAACTTCACTTATATTATTATTATTTATTGTTATTATCATTCTTACATGTTCAGTCTTACATGTTCTTACATGTTCATGCTTCTCATGTTCTGTGCTGGCTGAATTTATTATTTGTCCATGTTGATCAGTGAGCCCGCACACAAGGGTTTACCCTTATGCGGGCTTCACACATCTAAATGTTTATTTTTATCTTGTTGTTTTGTATTTTTGTCTTTTGTATTTTTTTGTGTGAATAAAATATATAACAAATGAAAAAAAAAATGAAAATGATGTTATATAAATCTTGGTGTCTAACAAAAGAACTAGTAGAAATTACTATGAAATATAATGGAGAACCAAACCTATCTATACTCTTTCAACACAATGACGTGAAGATGCTTTTAAATAAATATTTCATAAGTAACAAAACAAAAACTTTATTTCTACGATAAACTAATAGATCCACGAAACTCATTGAAAGAATATTGAAATATCGATAGAATTGATAACTTCTGGTCCATTACATGAGCAGTTTTTAAAAGAAAAGTTTCGTGGATCTATTAGTTCATCGAATATCAGGATCAAAACATGTAATGCAAAGTGTATATGCGACAGGTTGCTCTATAAATAGCCACGAGTTGCAGGTTAGGTTTTTCAGCGTTTGAATTAGTCCAAGGTCTGTAGATGTAGATTGAGCTGACAGAGTATTTTTCAATCTCAGATTTCCATACTTCAACGCTCATCTCACAACGCACATTCTGCGTTTTCCTAATACCAAACAATTTTAATTACAGACATCGAATCGGAGCTGAAGCCCTTCGATACAACGAAATTCGTTCAACAATGTACAAACGCCGTGCAACGGCCCGACCTCCAGTGCCACGGACATTGACGGCGTACGGGGAGGCTGTTTTGAGTCCAGAGTGGATGCTGAGATTTGGGCTAACCAAGGGTCCCGTCCCGGAGCCATTCGTCAGGCGCGTCCTCGAAGGGCCGGACGGTTCTACAACGGTGGTTTTCGCGAACCAGACCATGTGTCACCGGCTACTTCGAGGACGCCCCAGGTTGCAAATGGATGCAACGTTCAGAGTGACCCCGAGGGTACCTCAATCGGAACAATTATTTTCGTTGCATGTGACTCATCGCTGCAGGGTGAGTTTCCACGTAGCCAGCAAACATCTATGAAATCATTGCTGAGCAGTATTACTAATACCCATGATAATTATGTTAATATGATAATACATCTTGTTACGTTTGGCTTACTTCCACAATTTTAGTTATTGTAGTGACTGAATTAATCGGATCAAAATGAGGCGGGGACAGTGATTAAGTGACTCGATTACAATTTTATTTTAGTCTGTACACCCTCTTTCAGATCTTAATATTATGTCTGTCCTCACAAAAATTAAGGCTATGCAACAGTTGTTTTTGGCAATCTTGATAAACCATGTTTTTCATTGATTCTGTTGATAAGAACTGTGGAGAGTATAGTCATTTCCACTTGCAGTTCACAGTTCACTTACATTCAATTCGTTTCTTACGTTCTCCAATTTCTTACGTTCTCCAATTTCACAATTTATTCACAAAAAACGCAATGAATATGAAAGAAGAACAATTTTATTGCCATGTGAATAGTCCTCCATTTTATTTGCAGATAATATTGAATTCAGGAGGACAGGGTTCTCAAACTTATTTCAAAATTAGCTGAATTGTGGCTGATGATTTTTCAAGTCGATTGCTTAGCTAAAGCGTACACATGATGTTTCGATTGCCGATTTGGAAGTAATAATATCAAACTACTACATCTTATGTTGTGGAACGTAATCTGAAATATGTATCTTACGGGATGTGTTTCTCAGTCAATACCGGTAGTGTACGCGCTCATGACGAAGAGGAGCGCTGCAGCTTACTGCCAACTCTTCGAGTTTCTTCTCGAAGAGTTGGCAGCTCCGAACACGGTGCCATCAGCAGTAATATCGGATTATGAGCCTGTCCTGATGAGGGCTATACGCCAAGTATTCCCCCAAACACGACATATGGGATGTTGGTTCCTCTTCGTACAGGTAAAGACTATGAAGACTGCATAAAGACTTAATGTTTTCACATGCAATACTGTTCCGTTGATGACTTTTTGAAGCAAAAATGAAACAACTCTCAATTCTTCTAGGCTCAGTTTTACATTGAAGTGAGCCTGTACAATCACGGACTGAACTATCGAATTCAAGGAGCAGTATATTATCAGAACTCGTTTTTCGGAAAAGTCAAGGCTCTCTATCATAGGGCTCAATCATAGGTCTAATTCGGGGTTCAATATCACGGAAAAATTAGTTTTATTCGATACATACTCTATCAACACTCCGTATTACGAATAATGTATTAGTAATATCAAAACCAACAATAGGTGTACCCAATCATATATATATATATATATATATATATATATATATATATATATATATATATATATATGTGTATATATAAATATAGGCCTATATATATATATATATATATATATATATATATATATATATATATATATATATATATATATATATATATAGCTTGTATCAATCGTATCTGTCGATAAGTAAGCAAATTAAAATTGCAGACTGTTTTCGAAAGAACAAGGAGCCTTGGCTACACACGCCTTATGCGTGAGAATGCCAACGCGCGGAAAACTGTGAGGATGATGGTAGCATTACCACTCCTGCCGCACAACCAAATGTTTGGTTCAGCGCCACATGGAGCAATTTGACCTCCATGTCATCATGGGAGAGTTGATGACGTACATGCGGCGACAGTGGTTCGTCAGGGTGGGAGTGCGAATTGTGTCGGTGTACAGACAGCCGCGGCGCACGAATAACCACGTGGAGGCCTTCCACAGAACACTGCGGTCAATGTTTGACACAGTGTTCCAGAGATTTGGAAGTTCACCGGTAAATATATGTATTTTAGTTGAGTTTGACCGAGTATTCTAGTTTGATTTCACGCCAATTATAATTATATTGCCGAAATAATTTTGACCTTCTTTCAATTGACTGGAATCAATACGAAGAATAGGTCTACAATAGAGGCACTACAGGTATTGTACCGGAAACTATTGTCCAGGCTATAGACAGTACAAAAACACTCATTATGTACCATTACACACCCATTGTTATCATTGCTCCCGTTAGCTCAGATGGTGAGTGCATATATGTATCAAGGATAAGGTACGGGGTTCGATTCCCCGACGGGGTGGTATTTTCAGTGATAGTAATATCCATCCTATCAACATCACGTGCTGTGCGTACCAACAGAAAGTCATGTTATATTATATATATATATATTTATACATATGGCTTCTAGTGGGTATAGCGTCTATAGACAAACTATAAATAATAGAATAAAATGGTAAGTTGTATACTGGAATAAAATACTGGAATACTGTTCACTGGAATAGTGGAATAAAACATTGTATTGATCTCTTCTATTTAGAGAAACATAAAAAAAAAGTTTAATAGCAATATTTGTATGTATAGTGGTCTCAGTTTTGTGTATCACATATTGTGTTCATATAGTCGACATGTATATTATTTTCAAAACATGTACAAATGGCCTAAAGTCCATTCATATAAGCGCGTTAATGATACAACGATTCAACTTGAACCACACGATACACAAAATTACAAAAACTTCCGCAATTTTATTATTTAGATCTTATTTTGGCTTGATTGATTTCAAATTATACAAGATATATTTTATTTATTATTATTGGATGAGCGAAGCGAAGACTCAATTTCACTTGACCCGAAAAAAATGTACATTTTTTTTTTTTTTTTTTTTCGCGCTCTACAGGTCAGCCGAAAATTCAAATTCGATTGGAACTTGGCATGCCCATGTGTCATCATCTGGATTGAATCTCATCAGTTTTTATACGCAATCGGTTGCACCACTTCCGAGAAAACTAATTTTCCATTTTCCAATTAACCCATAAGAATAAGCCAGAGAAGAATTTTCATAAAAAAATGTCCTTCAAAAAATTTCAAATTTTCACCAAATTGCAATATAATAATGATACATAATATATATATATATATATGCATATATATAATATATAATAATATATATATATATATATAATAATGATACTTTCTTTATAGTTGATTAGTTCGTAATAACTCTTGATGTTACCTATGACTACCGATAACGTAACGGGATAAGCAACATGGCGTAAGTTATATACTTTCAACATTGGACGTCTTCTCACCATGATGGAAGCAAAACATGTGACGCGCTGAAGTGTACATTTTTGAGATTCGCAATTTCAAATCAAAACGTACGCATTCAGCTCGTATTTCAATGTTAAGTACATAGTTGAGTACTTGCATTGTTTCTGTTCTTTCTCGAAGATGTCAAGTAATTAATGCAGTTATCAATTGGTAAATGTGGCAGTATGGCTCTTCACTAGGGGTCCAAATGCTTTTACACACGTATTTAAAATTTAGATTGGCTAATTCAAATGAAATGTATTCCAACGTTGCTTGATACAATTGGGAAGAGCTGGATTCACAGAGTGCATTACACGTATTACTTTTATGAATCAATATATAATACTACCAGTAAATTGAGTATGACGGCATCCCTTTGATTCCCGCATGGTGCGAAAGGAAATGATCAAGTTGCTTATCCCGTTACGTTATTGGTAGTCATAGATGTTACGTACACAAAAAACAACCAATCACTGAGCAATTATTGGCAACACGTTCACGGCCTGCTCGACGAAAGAATTACGAATTCTCTTAACAAGAACGAGAGTTACATACGAGCTCGAAGGGAAACTGGTCTGTTGTAGTGATGCCGCAATATAGCGAAAAAATCGATACGTCGATTCGATTCGATATTTTTTATTCCGATTCGATTCATCGATTAATCGGAAGTGAGAAAATCGATATTTGAATTTGAAAAATCGATTTTTCAAATTTAAAATACCGGTAAAGCTATTCAAGTTTTCAATGAATATTGTGTGTAAAATACTTGTTGCAGCAGGATCTATTTCTATTGCCAAGTCACTTTCAATGAATGCAAATATTTCATGTAAGACTTTTCGTAATTTTGGTATTGTACTGTATGGTATCTGATTTTAATGAAGTTGGATCACCAACTCTTGTGAACAGTTGACAACAAAGTGGTTTCTGTTCAATTGGGAAATATCCAGAATATGAATTGTTCTCTGGCGCCTAGTGTTCATCGCGAAAGTTCGTTAATAAATGAGAGTGGAAGAGCGGAGACAGGTGGCGAGAGTCGAGAGCTGTACATAACCCTATGCTACAAAATTATACTTCGAAAACACAATATAATTGACAAATTTAAAATTAATATAAAACATCGAAAATCGGACGTGAAAACATCGATTCAGCAATATATCGGAACCAATTGTATCGATTCAAAAATCGATGTATTGAAAGGAAATGAATCGATTTATCAAAATATCGATATAGACTACGGCATCTCTAGTCTGTTGCCATTGAAGTGTTGATCTCAATGCTGTTGCTGTTCTCGGTCGTTTTTGATTGTATGAAGTTATGTAATTATAATGTAATATAATTATTAATAAACCTACGATCTGGAAATATTTACTTACAAAACTACAAAAGAGAAACCAATCTAGGCCCTAGCACATTGTAGTGATAACATTTGCATTTAACATTTGTGGAATAAAATTGACAAAATTACTGTGAAATGATGTAGGCATAGTATTAATATCAATTTGACGCTGTATGATCGTGGGATGATATGTTTAGTTGCCCTGGCCTATGTTTATTTATAATTTTTCTATTATTTGGCTAAATATTAATGTGAGAAGAAGCTTTGAAGAAGAAGAAGCTTTGTAAATTGAAATAGCAAAATGCATGCAACCTAACCTCACCGAACCATTGCGTTAACCTATAAACTCAATGCCTGAACGATTGGCAGCGGGCACACATAGAGGGTGGTGGAAGATGGGGAGGCCTTGATTGAGTAGCTGGTCCACTGCCTCCGTGTTGGACGTTATAGGACGGAAGAGCGACGGCTCGCAGGTGTTCGGTGACGTCCTCCACGGACACATTCAAGAGAAGCCTAGCCTTTGAATTGTATGTCAACTTCAATTAGAGCTCAATTATCTTGTAAATTTAATGACACTGATAGTTTCCTTGATGTTTGCTCATATAGCACTGCTTGCTTGTCGATTGTTGCTAATTGAATTGAAATAGGTATGGAAAAGGTAATGTAATTATTACTAGGAAAACGCCTTATATGCGTTGTGAGATGAGCTTAGAAGTATGGAAATGTAGAATTAAGAACATTTGGTCAGCTCAATGTACATATACAGGCCATGGATCACTTCAAAGGTTTAAGAACTGCGGCTGTCTGTTGGTATATAAACCTTGGTTTCCAAACAATTATATCAGTGCCTTCTTCATATCCATCACAGATTTTAAACGTTTTAATTCATTGGTGACACTTGTTGCTCACATTTAATAGTTTCTTAATTGCTTTCTTAATTGCTTTCATTGATGTGTAAAAAAGTACATTAAAAATGCGTTTTCTTCGTTATTTCACATCCGATTGTTCCATAAGTCGCTTAAAATGTGTATGATAGTTCTTCCCATAAACAGTATAAATTTGAGTGCTTTTGAAAAAAAAAATTCCAAGTATTTCTCCCCCGGCCTATTCTTATGGGGAATTTCCATACTTTCCAATTTTTTTCTGGAAAAACCGTCCGACCGATTTTTCTGAAAAACAATCCCAACCTATTCTGGTATAACACCAATTTGTGAAAAAAGTTTCGAGTTGATTGAAACTTTTTCCTGACCTGTATGCCACGTACAAAATTACACACAAGAAAAAAAAAAAAAAAAAAAAAAAAAAAAACATAAAAACCAAGCCCAAAATTTTTCGGTATATGGAATGAAAATCTTCGCTACGCTCATCTAATTAAATTCATTTAAAACCAGGAAATAAAATGAACGAAACCGTTGCTTATAGAACCAAAAGTGGGCGGTACGCCAAAAAGAAATTCGGTTTTTATTGAATTATAAAATATTTACGCTGGGCCTATGTGGACAAAAGTTATTATCGTTCAATGTTAGACCGTAACCAATTACAATTTCAAAGCGCATAAATTTATAATATACGTAGAAAACCAGCGATTCTTTTACGCATAAAAAAGTCAGCGGATTTTGAAAACCTATTCCATTGCACACTGGGTGCATGATCATAGCAGTTTTTTCTTCAATTTGTTGATTAGAAAATATACAGGCTATGTGGACAAATTTTATGAGTATGTACTCGAAGATTGTAGAAATTTGCATAACCCAAGCGCAATAATTTTACATAGAAATTTATTTCTATAGAAATTCAGCGATTCTACGCGACGAATAGGTGTTTTTGGTCCCTCTTATTTCAGCCAAACATATAAACTTGTGTGTTTCCATTTCCACAGTATGGTGAACACGCTGAAAAACTGAGTGAATATTTACTTTTTCAAGAATTAATAAACTATATGAAATTTGATGATAAGCTTGATGTTCAGTTATTTGATCTCTATTTTATTTCTATTCGTTGAGCCATAGTTCAGAAATCAAATAATCTCACGCTCCAAACATTCGTTATAAACTTAGGAAACTGTAATGCATTTATGTAGGCCTATTCTAATCCCAAAGTAGTATACAATCTTTTGAATTGATGTTATTTTGCTTAATTGAACATTTTTGGAAAAACTTATCCTTTAGGCCTAATTTTTAAATTTCATTACCCAACAATGTTCAACAGGCATCGACAAATAACTGAGTTCAGTTCTCAACCTTCAACGACAGACCATACTAATTGATTTTATTTCAGTTCAGGCCTTGTCCTTATCCTAAGGAATATTTTGAATTTTCAAATGACAGCCATGAAACTTCAATTCATAAGAATTTTAAGAAACCATAGGTATTGCAATTTTCTCGTAAATATTATTATTATTACGGCCTACTGTTGGATTATAAACTGAGCTGGTGGTGACTTAAATGGAGTAGACCTCCACTGAACGCGGTAGTAACTTGAAATTTTACGTCATGCCAGAGATGGCCGGTCAATTGTGAATGCAAAAATATATTGTTTCAAAATTAGGCCTGGTAAGGTCAAGTTTTTCAACATCCCCACCTTCTCTGTTATCACTTGTATCAGTTTTTCTGACACCACTGAACTTGTTTTGTTTGTTGAGAAAATCTACTTCGTATTTTTGTGACGGAGGCAGAGATAAAGATGGTCGATAACGGGGATTGTACCTACGGCCGCTATCTACCACTCACTGATCGACCTAGTCTTCACCATATGACCAACAGAGTAGGTTAATGTTTCACCTTCCTCCAATCATTACAAACATGGTGTTAACTAATTTAAAATGCAAAATTTCAATGCAATTGCTCCTGAATTTCATTAACTAAGGTCATCACCTCAATCAAATTCAAATGAAGAACTTCATGGCTTAGGCCATACAAGAAATTTGAAACTACGTATAATAGGAACTTCACACTAATATAAACTCTGTCGTGCGACTGTGTTGAACGAATCATGAACAACCCATTTCAACTCTTCCGTCAATTTTGCCTACGAAGATTTCGTCGAATATTGCAACTAAAAATTAGGCTAGGTCTACTCAAACTACACCATTAATTTTGTGAACAACTAAATACACACTTCTTTTATAGTGTATTTATCCATTATTGCTGGGGCAGCCACAGTACAACTAAAGATAAATTACTTTCAGTGTGAATTGTTTGCACCACTAGGCCTAACGACTGTCAGCATTAAGCAAAATATCAAAATGCGCATTACAATGAATCACGGTTGATCATAGGTCTACTGTCGTAAAGAAAGAAAGAGGTGTAATTTTATAATTAATAAGACTTTGAGTAGCCTAGGCTTCTAGTTTTGAATAGGCCTGTTGCTTTTATTGAATTAGGTTAGGTTAGGTAAAATTAGTTTGAACCTAAGCATACCGGTGCACAATTTTTTGAAGTATGGAATAGGCCTAGCTGAAATTAATGATCGAATTGGGCCTAGATATCCATCAAGATCCAAATCTAGACTCACAGAAAATATGTTTTCATCAAATGAAATGACAGTGTAAACATTAACCTCCAACTTAACCTCTATCATAAGATTATTTTTCACAATGACAGGCTGACAGCTGATTCTGAACGGCAGAACCACGAACTTGAGTTTGACAACTGACACAGCTGTGAAAAAGGAAGCAGTTTAATCGTAAAATTAATGGGTTATAATATTACTTTGAGGTTATTCTCTTGTGATAGTATTCATTGTAAGCCTGCCCTATGTAGGCCTACATTTTAATTCATTGGCTAAACATTGCTGTGAATTGATAGAAGAAATTAATGGTTTGTATGCCTGGGCTAATTATACCTGTAGGCAACCTGACCTTAACGAGTTAATATTACAAATGACAATGATACAGAACAACATTACATAGGCCCTACCAATTTCAGTGTAATTACATGGCAAAATACCAAACGCCTAATATTATTGCCTATTATGGTTTCATAATAAGAGGAAGCAGAAAGAAGGAGAAGCAGATGATGAGAGGAAGACGGAATGGCTCACCGGCTTCGAGATCGCAAGCAGCCCTAGAAACGACGGTGGAGCTACCTCCACCCCCAAACCCGACTACGTTGGATTGGGAGATTAGACTGATTTGATGGTTTCAGACTTCAATTATAGAGGCCTAAAATAAATATTACTTTCACTTATGGCACCTCAGCCTAGTATTTCACTCCATCTTCATTCTTGAAGACTTTGAAGTAACGTAACAAAATACGGTTAATGTGATAATGATCTATGTTGATAATGAATTTTGGTGCAACTCAAGAGGGCAGTATCATTATTTCAAGTAGGCTCTATTCTGTTTGTCCAAAGAAAAAGATTCAATTTTGAAAAGATATGTCAGCTGATACACATCCGTTGTTCATGCTCGTTACCATCGTTACGAGAGAACCAAAAGTGGGCGGAGCCCATTTTTTTTCGGTTTTTATTGAATTATAAAATATTTAGGCTATGTGGACAAGAGATATTATCGCAACGCGGTAGACTATAACCAATTACAATTTTGAAGCGGTCAAATTTCTAATTTACTTGGAAAACCAGCGATTCTATAGAGCCCCCAACTAAAACTCCACGCCAACAATGGAGGTGGGTGTGGCCTAACCTGTTTTTCTGAAGTATTCTTTGATTATTTAATTAGAAAATATACAGGCTATGTGGACAAATTTTATTTCTACCTAGTCGAAGATTGTAAAAATTTGCATAATCCAAGCGCAATAATTTTCAATTTACGTAGAAATTTAGCGATACTAGGCGACAAATACGTTTTTACGGTCCCTTTCTGGCCAAACATATAAGTGTGTTTCCACAGTGTGGTGAACACGCTAAAAAAGAGTAAAATACCACTAAATATGAACTTTTTCTCATATATAGGCCTATATATATATATATATATATATATATATATATATATATATATATATATATATATATATATGATACAATTTGAAACTATTCAAAAATCGCGACCTGCCCCGTGACTTGAACCCGGATCTCCAGATTGCCGGTCTGACCGCATGACGGTCTGATTGAATATGGAGATCCGGGTTCAAGCCCTGGGGGAGGTCGCAATTTTCTAATAGTTTCAAATCGTATCATTTCAATAACCTACTGGTGGTTAATCAGAAAATTGTTGTGAAAATATATATATGTTTATATATAATTATAACATGTGTGTGTACGTCAAATGTTTACCCAATGCTCTAGGTCTTGATAGGTCGTCATGACACCATATATTATGCACTTTGCAGAGAACTTGGTCGCTTTAGAAGCACAATTCGAGTTGCAGTGGACAAGGATGGAAAACAATATCATTTCATTGCCCATCCAGAGGCCTCGGTACGCCCATCAGGACAACAGGATTAATAACGCCACCGCAAGGCTGGACAATGGCACGCTGAGAGTGGAGGAATTCCTCTCGGAATTGTGCCATGTCGCGCAGAATGTTGAGGAATATTATTTCCCCATGGATAGGCCTAATGTACCAAACCTCGACGACAGCGATGACGAAGACGATGACGACAATGTCTTGCGGAATCTGGTGCCCGATGGTGATGACGATGATGAAGATGATGATGTTGATGATCATGGTGATGATGATGGTCATGGTGATGATCATGATGATGATCATGGTGATGATGACGATGATGAAGATGATGATGTTGATGATCATGGTGATGATGATGGTCATGGTGATGATCATGATGGTCATGGTGATGATCATGGTGATGATCATGGTGATGATCATGGTGATGGTGACAGTGAAGATGGAGTGTTAATAGTGGAGTTGGACGAACTAGACAATGTTCAACGTAAGTAGATATTCTATTTGTATAATCATATCGATTGATAACACGATTGATTGCCAATATAATTCACATTACAAGAGACAGGGTCAGAAAAAAACGACAAGTTCATATTCCTTCCGTCTTATAGCTAGATTTGAAGTCAAAGTATGACATCGACACAGTGCCACCTTCAATCTTGATTCGTTTCATCGGATAGTTATGGATCACTGTACCGACTACCGACCTCCTGGTCCTATAGTACAATTCATTTGGACCGCGTTTCACGAGAAATGAATATGTGTAAATTGAGCTAATTATTAATTGGGGTACAAAAATACCATCGGTGTGCCCAAGGAGAATGGCAATTGTTAATCCGCTATGCACTTGATCAACAAATTCACAAAAATAAAACAGACATCATTTAATCATGATGACATTTTTCGATTTTTTTTTTAATTGTCATTTTTTCCTGAACAACGCTAGTCTGAGGACATTGAGATAATCATGTGAAAAACAATCGAAGTTCGTTGTTATTTTGTTGCTCATATTGTAGATTTCTATAACGTTGAATGAGTTCAGTAAGTAGGAACAAACATACAACAAGGACAAAATAGAACTATATTCGAAAAATATAATTGACATAAGAGAGTTTAGTATTTGTTGTTCATAACGTCTCATGTACAAATGATTTGAACACATAAGACCTATATTATCACTCATGCAGACCGCACGATGGTCAGCTATAACTTATGATGAAAACATATAGGCGACATAAAAAATAATTGAAAATTGAGTAAATATAACATTTTTTCCACAGAGCACGCTCTCTTGCAAGGAAACGGAGACTTGCACTTCATGTTGCAAGGTATCAATGGAGTAGGAGGTAATTATAACATCTTGGAAGTATTGCATGCTTTATATCGCTGTCGGATGATAACAGATTGACATGACATTTGAAGATCATTCTCGAACAATATAATTTAATTCCGAATCATTGTAGCATATCTAACGAGAATAACGTCCACTATCCTGATGTCCATGTTCCATTACAGTTGCACCCGATGCTATCGAGGAAACCCTGCCGAGCCAAGGCGTGAATCCGATCAATGGTGAATATATTGTGTATCATGATTCATTCATGATACAGTTGAAGGGGACAGGGATGAAAATAAAAGAGAAGGCATACATGAGTCTGATTCGGCCAATGCTTGAGTATGCTAGTTCAGTCTGGGATCCGCATGAAGTTGGACTAATAAAGGCTGTGGAGAACGTCCAAAGGGTTGCTGCAAGAAGGGTATTGGGGAGAGAGAAGCGCTGGAAGATTATCAGGAACGATAAGGATGTGGTTGAAAAAGTTATAGAAAGACCCAGTAAAATGATTGAGGAAATGGGATGGGAAAATTTGGCGAAACGAAGACAAATAGAAAGAATGTGCAATTTTGTTAGAGTCAAGAATGAATATACAGGATGGGATGAATTGAGCAATAGAATTGGAAAGGGATTACAAAGAAGTACAAGGGGAGGAGTAAGAATGGAAGTGGAAAAAGTGGATAGAGAAGTAGGTAAATATGGGTTTATACAAAGAACGACGCGGGAATGGAATGAATTAGAAGAAGATATCAAGAACATAACGAAGATTGGTGATTTAAGAAGAGAGCTAAGAAAAAAATGAAGTATAATTAAATCGAGTATGTTTGACTGTAATTGCATTAGGTATAGTAACCATTACCACCTGTTTTATGAACAATCTGTAATGAATAAATAAATATGTATGTAATATATTCAATGACGTTGTAACTAATTATTAATTGAAGATTAGTATTGGTGTGCAATCAGCATGGCATACATCTATTCAATTTGCCAGGTTGAACAGGACGAACGATTCTCGTGACATGACGTATCTTGAATTCAAAAAGAGATAATAATATTGTTTCTAGTTAATTACGAATCAACGCCATGTGATTTTGTGATGTAATATTTCTGATGACAATAGCATTTAGTACGGAGAATAACGTCCACTATCCTAATGTCCGTGTTCCATTACAGTTGCACCCGATGCTATGGAGGAAATCCGTCCGGGACACACTTTCCATGGTAATTATATATTTTTTCAACCTTCAGTTCAATAATAATCCAACGTTTTTCAACTGGTACCCAAACTGAGTTTCAGAATATTAAAACGTTACTTATAAAACTCGATTGTTTCCCTTTATTCCCCCAGCCTACTTGGTTCGCCGTCAAAGAGAGAGGGATCGAGCGGCAGCAGAACGTTTTGCTGGCAGTACTTCCCGATCTCTCCGCTACAACGCTACGTATGTATACCGAAGGCTAATTCTCATTTCTATGGAAACGCCATATGTGCGTATAGTTAGCAAGAAAGTAATATAATTGATTTCCAAGGTAGAAATACCTGGGCCCAGAAAGTTTCAAAATCATTATGTGTATATTTTTTACATGTGTGTGTAAAATCTGTATTATTTAGATGATTTCTGCCCATAGTCGGGTTGCCGATGCGACACAGAATAAAAAGAACAATAAGATACAAAATATATAGACACAGATAATAAAATAAAAGAATGGATAATGATTAAAAATACAATATTACTATACAGATTAAAATGGTAAGATTTTAACATTATTGAGATTGTAAGATTACTAAACAAATATCTGGTTTTTCACAACGCCTGCTGCGTTGTCCAATAGGTCTTTCACATTCTTTCTCTGCTAATTTTTCTGAGAAACCATAATATGAAGGTTTTTGACCTCAACTTTCGAATATGTAAACTAGGAAAACGCAGAATGTGCCTTTTGAGATGAGCGTAGAAGTATGGAAGTCTGGATTTGAAAAATACTCTGTTAGCTCAATCCACATCTACCAACCTTGGACTACTTCAAACGCTGAAAGACCTTACCTGCAACTTGTTGCTACTTATAGAGCAATCTGTCTCTTTATACACTTTGCATTACATGTTTTGATCCTGATATTTGATGAAATGTATACTTTTATTGCGTTTTCTTCGTTATGGCTCATCCGGTTGTTGTACAAATTATTATAAATGTGTATGGTAATGTTTTCATATTCTGTATAAGTTTGAAAGCTTTTGAAACATTTTCGTTTTGAAGTATTTTACCCCTGGGTTATTCTTATGGTGATTTTTCAAACTTTCCAATTTTTTTCCGGAAAAACGGTTCATTCGATTTTTATGAAAAACAATCTCAACCTGTTCTGGTGTAAGGTCAATGTTCTAAAAATGTGTGCAGTCGATTGTTCAATTTTCCTGACCTGTATGCCACGTACAAAATTAAAAAAAATAATAATAATAAATAACATAGATACGAAGCCCATTTTTTTCGGTATGTGAAATGGAAGTTTTCGCTGTGCTCATCTAATAAGTATTGAATTACGTATCCAAGACTATCTGTATCATCTGTATTTCTTTTTATTTCTATTTTGGTCTTGAGCTTTGGATTTTGGGTTTGATACTAAGATATTGGTGAAATGATAATAAAAAATCCTTGGTTAGACAACGAACCCAATCAAAGAGGAAATTAAATAGAGGCAATGTTGTGTTACAGCTTATGGGCGTCCAACTGCCGCAGAAAGATTGGACGAGTATTGTCTAAGGTTCAATCCTGATCCTGCGACAGACCGCTTGGCCGCTCGGCGTGTTAGGTTAGCCAACGCCACAGTCACTGCAGCTAACCGTGAGTTCATCTCAAGTACCTGTATTTTGAAATACAATGTGAAATTACATGTACGTGAATTACCTTGATATTCACCAAAGTTGAACTCTCGCAAGTTCAGGGTAACCTCACTGATAATGAATTGATATAGATTATTAATTGAAGACTACTTAAATGGTTGGTATAGTTGAATTTGTATAGGCCATGCAAAGTTTAAAACGAAATGAACAATGTTAATTTTATGGGTAGGTCTACATATGATCTGAATACCATTTCAATATAATAGGCATTAACTACATAAGAGGTAAATGATCTTCTTTAGCCACGGCAAATGCTGCAGCTCGAAGAAGAGCTGAAGAAAATTTCAGGGAAAACGCTCGAACTCGGGCAGTAGCCTCTGGTGATGCCAGGAGACGGGCAAACCGTCGTACACAACCGCCTGTGATAGTTGACAGCAGCAGCAGCGACGACGATCTCGTCCCGGAACGACCGACGCGAATCGAGAATGGTGAGTGAGTTATAAGATAATTTTCAGAAAATATGATGTAATATTCTGATCAAATTGTGTATAACATGTTAATCAATAGGTTAGGATGAATCAAGAAGACTTGAATATAAGGTAGGCTTGATTGCTAAAAATCAATACGTGTATATAGCTTTCTAGTACTTGGAGTATGGGCCTACATTCTCGCCAGTTACAAATTGAAATTTGTTGTCACCATCGTCTCAGATTATGTTGGTGCTCGTTAGTCCCGTTAATTTTATCGTTAAAATAGTCCTATACTAGTTTGGAGCGATGACGACTTACGTCATCGCAACTCGGCACATGAGAAATTATGGCGTTTTCATGGCATATAAACTTAGGTGTACTTCAGTGCTGACTAGTGCCACAAAATAACCGTTAGTGCTAGCCTAGTTTGGCCACCAATTAATTTATACTAAATTGGTATGTAATTTAGCAATGGTGTAAAATTTGTGCACTTCAAACTTCACGCTGGCCCCGCACATGATTGGAGTTTGGAATGGTTTGGCACCATCGTCTTAGATTATGTTACTGCTCATTATGAGCCGTTTATTCAAACATCTTTTCTCAATTGCGTGACAAAGGCTACCATAGAGTAGCTAGCTGAAACATTTGTAATAACACTTTCCACCGATGTAAAGTATATTGAGTCTTATTCAATAATATCCCTGCAAAACTTGAAAAATGTATATATATATATATATATATATATATATATATATATATATATATATATATATATATATATATATATATATATATATATATATATGATATTGAATAAAATTCCGGTTGATCAAATAAAGGTTTTATTTATTTTAGAAATTAAAAATTAAAATGAATAATAAATAATGAAAAATTAAAATTAGATACATATATATATATATATATATATATATAAATATATATATATATATATATATATATATATATATATATATATATATATATATATAGGCCTATATATAGTATATATATATATATATATATATATAAATATATATATATATAATCACGGAAGGCCGTGATTTGAAAGGCCACAAGGAAGGGTGCTGTCCAGATATTAATAATTATTCAAGTGATGGAGACTTTTAAGTTGAAAAAAGAGAACATTTAAGGACGGAGAAGAACGTGAGTGACGATATTATATCAAAATTTATGTTGGTTTGAAAGTTGGTTGTGTTTTTGAAGGATTTCAAAGTTGTGTATTTTGAAGGATTTGAAAGTTTTAATTTGAGTCTGTGAACATAAAATATAAAATCGATAAAAACAATATCTCAGTGCACACTAGAATAAACCAAGGTATCAAGATGGTAAAAACTAGCAAGTGTCTAGTGTGTAAGGAGGGCGTAAAAACTGTAGGTGTACAATGTGGCGTGTGTTATCACTGGATGCATTTTGAATGTGTAGGACTATGCAGTGTAAAAGACAAGTTAATTGATGAGCTAGGATTGTGGAAGTGCACAAATTGTAGTGACGTGTCGTGTGAGACAATGAACGCAGAAGAAGTTACCAACATAGCACCAGATGACATTAAACTTAGGAAAAAGCTTGTTGAGTGGATTGTGAAGCAAGTAAGAACAGAAGAGACAGAAGCCTTGAAAAAGAGCAGGAAGAAAAGAATAGGAAGGCACGAAGTGTTTACTTCATCTGTCGTGAAAGGTATGGTAGCGACTTGTGTATATTTAGAGCAGAGAGTTAAAAAGTTGGAGGAACAAGTTGTAACGTTGAAAAACATAGTTGAAAGAGGGCGTTATGAACAATGTGTTGTACATGATGAAGTTAAGGAGAAAGAGGTGATTGTCGAAGATCCGGAGAGTAGGAATATGGTGCATCAACAGGAGATAAAGAAGGTCGCTACAACAACTACTATAATAAGAGTAGAAGATGATAACATTCAAAAGAACCAAAGTAAAGGAAAAGTGAGAGAAAAAGAGAAAGAAGTGAATCTTTTGATAGGAGATATGAGTGCAAGAGAGGCAAGAGCATTTTGTAATGATCCACGAAATCGAGCCAAGTGTGATCCTGGTATACGGATAAGCGAATTAAGAGGAAGGTTGTTGAAGGATTTCTATAAAACCAGTACGGATCAAGCAGAAACCGTGATGATTAAAATTGGAAATAGAGAAGTACTTGATGGGAGAAACAGAAATGAAATAATCCAAGATTTTGAAGAGTTGGTTGATGCGACTAAAAACACATTCGAAAGAGGTAAACGTATTGTATTTGTTGGTTTGCAAAGTATAGCAGGCAGGCATCTAAATGATGAATTAGAGAACTTGGTTTTGAAGAAAGGAATGAATTTTGTACATCTATCATACATAGGAGGATATAAAAGTCACAGAGCGGAATGGGAAGGGAAAAATGGAGACGAATTGCGTCAAAAAATAAGTATGAAGTACAATCAAACGGTAGAAAGCCGCATCACAATAGAAGAACATGATGAGAGAAATAAGAAACAAAAATGTTTCGATAATGACAAAGAGGAGAAGCGATATCAGGATTTTTGCCAGACTCGTTGGGTATGGAGAAAGCGTTGACGATAGCTAATTTAAGGAAGATGGGAGGAGAAGGAGACGGCAAGGAGTTTTTGGAAGCGGGTTGTATGGGACAGGTCGAATTTGGAGAAGACCTAGTCAGGCGGCAAGAAAGAGATGTGAACATGGAGGAGAAAAATTGTAGGAGGAGAACAAGAATAAAAAATCCAAGTAGGAGGGGAGAAGAAGAGAAAAACACAAGAATGACAAGAACAACAATTGGGACACTAAATATAGTGACACTAACTGCCAAGACCGAAGAGATTGTTGATATGATGATAGAAAGAAAGGTGGATATACTGGGACTTAGTGAGACAAAGTGGAAGGGAAAAGGAGAGAAAAAGCTAAGAGGTGACTTCAAGTTGATGTGGTCAGGTGGTGAAGAGGGAAGAAGTGGGGTAGGCATAGTTGTAAGCCCCAAGTACGTGGGGAACATTTTGGAATTGGAAGCAGTCAGTGACAGAATGATTAAAATGAAGTTGGGGTTGGAAGGTGAATGTATTGACATCATCCAGGTATACGCACCGCAGTCTGGCGAATCCAGAGAAGAAAAGGATAAGTTCTGGGAAGACCTGGATAACCTCATAGGCAAGAATGAGGTGGTGGTGCTCGGCGACTTCAACGCCATGGTAGGGGATGAAAGGAAGGGGTTTGAACAAGTGATGGGCCCACATGGATGGGGAAGAAGAAATGCAGAAGGGAAAAAGATGCTAGAATGGTGCGGAAGAACATCGATACGAATAATGAATACGTGGTTTGAGAAGAGAGATGATCATAAGATTACGAGGTATGGATTCGGTGAGGACAATCGAAGGTGTAAATCGGTCATAGACTACATTTGCGTTAGTAGAAAAGTAGGTAAATACATAGAGGACGTGGCAGTAGTACCATCAGTGGCACTGGACAGCGATCATAGACTGCTAGTGGCCAAGGTGAGAATTACAAATCGTGGCAGGATACGAGCTGAATTTAGAGTGACCAGGATTAAGACATGGAAATTGCAACACTATTTGGAAGGTGGAGAGTTCAGAAGAAAAATAGCAGAGATAGCTCCAAGTGGAGCAATTGGTAGAGTGGAAGAGGAATGGTTTGCCTTAAAGACGGCATTAGTGGATATAGCAGAAGAGGTATGTGGTAGAGCTAAAGGAAAGAAGAAAAAGAAAGAAACTCCGTGGTGGAATGCAAGAGTGAGAGAAGCAGTGAAAAATAAGAAAATCGCTTGGCGTAGGAAGGAGGAGAACCACTCGGAAGAAAACATCAAGGCTTATATAGCTATCAAGAAGTCAGTGAAGACAATAGTAGAAGAAGAAAAGAAAAGGTCAAGTCAGGAGTTTGCAGACAAGCTTGAGAGAGATTTTGAAGGAAATAAGAGAATGCTGTACAGCCTCATAAAAGGGAGAAGGAGGTCAGATGAAGAACAGACATATATGAAAAGAGAGAATGGTAGTATAACGAATGATACGGCAGAAATTAAAGCATTGTGGAAGGAATATTTTCAAGAACTTCTGCAAGGAGAGGAAGAGCAACAAAAAGAGAGAGAATATGATACGAGTATAGAGAAAGAAGAGGAAGAACAAGAAGCTCCAGGGCGTGTCGAAGTAGTGGAGATGTTGAAGAAGTTGAAAAATGGGAAGGCGTCAGGAATAGACGAGGTTAATGTGGAGATGATAAAAGAGTCTGGAACTAAGGGGATAGAATGGCTTTGCAGAGTGATTGAAGCAGCGTGGAACCAGGTGGAGGTCCCAGAAGATTGGAGAAAAGGTATCCTGATACCGATCTTCAAGAAAGGAGACAGGAAGCAATGTTGTAATTACAGAGGAGTAACGTTGTTATGTCAAACTGCAAAGCTATTTGAAAAAATCCTGGAGGGGAGACTTAAAGAAAAAGTTGAGACGTCATTAAAGGGAGGAGCAGTATGGGTTTAGGAAGGGGAGGTCAACTGTGGACTTGATTTTTGCAGTGAGACAGCTGATGGAGGGTAGGTGGGAAAGGGGAGAAGCAACGAGGATGGTGTTCCTGGATCTGGTCAAGGCCTATGACAAACTACCCAGGATAGAAGTTTGGAAGTGCCTGGAGAAAAAGGGAGTGGACAGAAAACTCATCAAGTTAATTCAAAGCACCTATAAGGATAGTAGAAGCTGTGTGCAGACCAGTGGGGGAAGATCTGAATGGTTTGAAGTCCGTGAAGGGCTAAAACAGGGCAGCGTTCTCTCCCCGACACTATTCACAATAGTCATGGATGAAATAATGCGAGAGGTAGAGCCTGATGACCGGATTGACACGAGAACATTTGTCTATGCGGACGATGTTTTAGTGTGGGGAGAGTCAAATGAAGAGCTGCAAAGGAAAGTATCCGAATGGGAGAGAGTCACAGTCCAGTATGGCTTGAAGATTAGTATAGAAAAGAGTGAGTCGATGGTGATGGAAAGAGAAAAGGGAAAGAAATGTCAGATTAAGATACAAGACGGGGAATTCCAAGAGGAAGAAGATTTCAAATATCTGGGAAGCATTTCGACAAGGGATGGTAAAGTGGGGGAAGAGATAGAGAGTAGGGTGCAAAAAGCGGAGGGTTTTTACCAAAGCGTCAGGAAATTGCTGTGGAATGAAGAAATACCGAGGAAGTGTGAGATGTTATTATATATGACATACTACTTGCCAATACTGACATATGCAGCAGTGACCTGGCCAATGGGGGGAAGAGAAGAAGGGAAAATGCAAGCCGCAGAAATGACATTTCTGAGAAGTGTGGCAGGAGTGACAAAACTTGATAAAATAAATAGTGAAAAGATCAGGAAGGAGTTAGGAGCGGAGACCCTGAGTTTTAGATTGGCCAGGGAAAGGCTCCGTTGGTTTGGTCATATGATGAGGATGGAGAGAGGGAGAATACCTCGGAGAGAGTTCGAAGAAGCCAAGGTGCAAGGGATGAAGAAGGCGGGAAGACCGAGAATGAAGTGGATAAACGGAGTGGAAGAGGCCGTGGAACAGAGGGGTGAATGTTGGAAGACGATTAGGGAAGAAAAGTGGTGGGAAGATAAAGTGAGATGGAGGGAGTTGGTCGGAAGACAGGAAGAAGGGGAAGATAGAGACGAAGAGGGGGGAGTGCCATGGTGGGAAGATAAAGTGAGATGGAGGGAGTTGGTCGGAAGACAGGAAGAAGGGGAAGATAGAGACGAAGAGGGGGGAGTGCCAGACCTGGCAAGTCGACTCCGAAAAACGCAATTGCCCTAGAAGTACGGTGGGACAACCCACCCCCCGACCCAATTCAGTTTGGAACCGGAGGCCCCAGATATTTATTATTATATATACTAGGAGAACGCCTTATATGCGTTGTGAGATGAGCTTAGAAGTATGGAAATGTAGAATTAAGAACATCTGGTCAGCTCAATGTACATATACAGGCCATGGATCACTTCAAAGGTTTAAGAACTGCGGCTGTCTGTTGGTATATAAACCTTGGTTCCCAAACAATTATACCAGTGCCTTCTTCATATCCATCACAGATTTTAAACGTTTTAATTTATTGGTGACACTTGTTGCTCACATTTGATAGTTTCTTAATTGCTTTCTTGATTGCTTTTATTGATGTGTAAAAAAGTACATTAAAAATGCGTTTTCTTCATTATTGCACATCCGATTGTTCCATAAGTCGCTTAAAATGTGTATGATAGTTCTTCCCACATTCGGTATAAATTTGAGAGCTTTTGAAAAAAAAAAAATCCAAGTATTTCTCCCCCGGCCTATTCTTATGAGGAATTTCCATACTTTCCATTTTTTTGCCGGAAAAACCGTCCGACCGATTTTTCTGAAAAACAATCCCAACCTATTCTGGTATAACACCAATCTGTAAAAAAAGTTTCGAGTTGATTGAAACTTTTTCCTGACCTGTATGCCGCGTACAAAATTACACAAAAAAAAAACATAAAAACCAAGCCCAAAATTTTTCGGTATATGGAATGAAAATCTTCGCTACGCTCATCTAATAAATATATATATATATATATATATATATATATATATATATATATATATATATATATATATATATATATATATATATATATATATATATATATATATATGATATTAAATAAAATTCCAGTTGATCAAATAAAGGTTTTATTTATTTTAGAAATTAAAAATTAAAATGAATAATAAATAATGGAAAATCAAAACTAAATATATATCAGGGGCGGGCGGTAGATATTTTAGGGGGTACGCTATAAGGGGATGGTAATTTGTAAAAGTTGGCGATCTCTGCGTTCAAAAGGGAAATTTTGGATTTTCGTTTCTTTATGTGATTTTACGGAGTTTCAAAATGATCTCCAAGCCTGATAGATGAGCTGAAATTCAGAATTGAATTGAATTGAATATTGAGTTTCTTCGGCGCGTCAACGACTAGGTTATATTGCGCCAGAGGTCAAGTAGTGGTGGTGTTTAAAATCAATACGTCAGAGTCATGACATTGAAACGTAGAACAGGTGTTTGTATAAAAGACGACACACTGTCTAGTGATATAGTTTATGGAGTGTGTAACTTAACATACGTCCATTGTCTGTAGAAACATACATTCATGCGTATAACAGTCATACATAATAAAAACATTCACCCAAGCATTCACACAACACTTCGACGAGTCACAATACGATGACACACAAATAATACAACACATATACTAAAACAACTATAACGTAGAATAATTGAGCTAGTTCTAGATAAAATTGTATAAGTCAGCCTGTTTTAAGAATAAAATGAGGCGATCAGCCGCCTGCTCATCTTCACCAAGGATCCGTGACAGGTCCTCCGGAATTCGCAGACTCCTACGCAGATCCCGGAACCTGTCACAGTCGACCAGTAGGTGGTGCACTGTGAGTGGCTCAAGGCACTCCTCACATTCAGGCGGCTCTTCTCTTCTCAGGATAAAACGGTGCGTCAAATGAGTGTGTCCAATGCGTATACGAGCTAGTACAACCTCTTCCCGACGATTTCTCCGACGGGAATTATGCCATCGGCCAACAGTTGGCTTCACAACCCTCAGTTTGTTGTTCGTCACGGCGGCCCAAGATTCTTGCCAGGAATCTGTCATTGCAACCTTGAAATGATTTCTGAGGTCTGTTATAGGAAGCCGCGAGTCGAATGTTCTTGTTTTGCCTGTCGCTTCCTTCGCCGCCTCATCAGCGCGTTTATTTCCAGCAATCCCTGCATGCCCTGGTATCCAGCAGAAGACTACCTCACATCGCTGAGCCTCGAGCTCAGCGAGGAGGGTCTGGATGTTCTGCACCAGTTGTTGAGAAGGTGAGAAACTATCCAGGGCCAGCAGGGAGCTGAGGGAGTCGGTGCAAATCAAGAATTTCTTGCCTCGGTGCCGTCTTATATGTTTCAGAGCCTGCGAGATAGCGAAAAGTTCGGCTGTGTACACGCTGCACATTGGACTGAGTCTGTATTGGAAGCTCGACGACGCCGTTACGAAAGCGCACCCAACTGCTCCTTCCATCTTAGAACCATCAGTAAATATAAAATTGTGGTCCTGATACTTGGACGAAAGCTCACAGAAATACTGTCGGTACACTGAGTCCGCAGTGTTGGCTTTAGCGTGCCGAGCCAGCTGTGTGAGGCAGACTGGTCTGGGCACGGTCCATGGAGCGACTTTACTGCAACCAGCAGCGTACACGGCTGGGAGATCGCTGAGACCTCGGTCAAACAGTTCTTTGGTCCTGATACCAAGAGGCCTGGTTGCATTTAACCGGGCACTATAAATTCTCTCATAGGAGGGCCGGAAGATATACCTATACGTGGGGTTCTTTGTCTGTCCGCTGAGAGCGGATATATAGCTCAGCGCGAGGTATTCTCTCCTTTGTTCTAGTGGATGCTCGCTCGCCTCACAGTGCAAGCTGATAATAGGGCTTGTCCGGAAGGCTCCAATGGAAAGTCTGATGCCAGCATTATGAACCGTGTTGAGTATCTTCAGGTAGGAAGGCCTAGCTGAAGAGTAGATGATGCTCCCATAGTCTAGCTTAGAACGTATGAGTGCTCTGTACAGTGTCAGCATGACTGTGCGGTCAGCACCCCATGACGTATGGCCTAATACTTTGAGAAGGTTCATACTTTTCATACATTTTGTTTTGATTCCTTCTAAGTGGAGCTTCCAATTTAGCTTGCGGTCCCAGATCAGTCCTAGGAACTTGACAGATTCTGCAATAGGCATGTTAGATCCAGCCAGTGTTAAAGAAGGTTGAGCCACATATCCTCGGAGTCGGTTGAAGTCGACACAAACCGACTTGGTTGATGAGAACCTGAACCCATTCTCGTCTGCCCAGAGCTCCAAGCGATCGATCGTAAGTTGGAGCTGGCGTTCTGCCGTGCTCAACTTTGCGGATTTGTAGAGGATCGCAAGATCGTCGACGAAGAGCGAGCAGCTGACGGGTCGTTTGACACACGAGGTAATGCCGTTTATGGCAATAAGAAACAGGGAGCAACTGAGCACAGATCCCTGTGGCAACGCCGTTCTCCAGTACATAAGGAGCAGATATGAGGTTATTAAGGCGAACTCGAGAGCTGCGGTGTGACAGAAATCCAACAACAAAGTTAGAGAGGTGTCCTCTAAATCCCCAATTGTGTAACGTCTTTAATATGCCATACCGCCATGTCGTGTCGTATGCTTTATCCAAATCAAAAAACACTGCCAGAAGGTGCTGCTTCGAGATGAATGCATCTTGAATGAGTGATTCCAAGGTAACCAGGTGATCCAACGTTGAACGGTGCCTGCGGAAACCGGACTGTTCTACAGCTATAAGATGTCTCGATTCTAGAACCCACACAAGACGTCTGTTTACCATTCGTTCAAGTAACTTGCAGAGGCAACTGGTCAGTGATATTGGTCGGTAGCTTGACGCTTGCCTGCGGTCTTTACCGGGCTTTGGTATAGCTACAGTGATAGCTTCACGCCATGAGGCCGGGAAGTCTTCTTCAATCCATATCCTGTTTAATACTTGGAGGACGTAGAGTATCGCATCTGATGACAGATTCTTGATCATCCTATTATGGACTGCGTCCAAGCCAGGAGCAGTATCACTTGACTCCTTTATCGCTGATGTCAGTTCCCATAAGGTAAAACTGTTATTATATGCTTCAGAAGTAGAAACTGTAGAGTTCAAGTGTTTTCGCTCCTCATTTGCCTTATTTCGGAGGAAGTTGGGTGAGTAGTGATCTGAACTGGACACATGGGCAAAGTGTTTTCCCAACTCCGACATGATGTCAGTGGGAGAAGTGCGTATCAGTCCGTTCACTACAAGTCCACTTATGCCAGTAGTCGAGGTCTTACCGGATATTTTCTTGACTTTATCCCACACTCTGGACATTGGTGTTCTGTGATTAAGAGACTTCACGTTATTCTGCCAGGACTCTTTTCGTGATTGCTTAATCACGAACCTGGCCTGGCCTTGTCTTTTGAAAATTATTAGATTAACCTGCGTCGGGCTCTTTGCAAACTGCCTAAGCGCTATCTTGCGGTTTCCAATAGCTACGGCATATCCCTTATTCCACCACGGGACAGGCCTGAGCCACTAGTTCTTCCTTAATCGTCTCATCGCTGACATGCAACAGATCATAGCAGCTCACTACTCCCTTGGAGCTATTCAGTTCCTTATGCAGGTATACATTAACAGGGAGGGTATCCAAGGTGGTCATCTTAAGGAGCTTGTCCGCTTGGGAATCGTTAGCTGTTTTAATTAATAGAGTTCCATTGCGCAGCTTTTTAATGTCGACAGTCTTCGAGTCACCGAGAGCGCTCTTAATGGCACTTGCGATGCTGAAAGGCGATATTCTTTCGAAAGAGCATTTCTCGTTCTCTTCTGGCTTCCTCTCGATGACAATGAACTTAGTCTTTGAGGGGTCGATGAATATGTCAGAGACGTTCATTTTTGTGGAAAATAGAGGTCTAGCTCTCTTTCGGTTATTAGTCTGTTCAATTGGGGTTGTCGATTTCTGGGGGGGGGGAGGTTAGACAATAGATAGGGTTCCATTCACATTTTGGGGACAACCTATCACAAATACTTGGCTTACTTATGAGAGTAGGGGACTCAACTAACCCATGCTGGTTCTACCATATAGGGCCTTGTAAACAATACCGGGTCCACTCCATGCTAGTAGCATGGAATGGAGCCGGTAAATGATTTCCCGTTCAACAAGTGGCGGATAGGAAAGTGCCAATTTCACGTCCGGACGCTCATGAACGCAATCGATCTTTTCACAAAATAGTCGGAAATGATATTGTCATACAAATCTTCCTATTAAGTTATTACATCCGACGTAATCCATGAGCGAGCCCAAATACAATCTTGACCAATCAATTATCCAATCAAATCCAGATCAATGCTAGAGTCGTCAACAGTCGTGGGTGTTTTAAGCAGATGGAGGGAGCCGGCATGAAGAAAGAAGGTAAGAGAAGAACAGGAGAGAGAAGACGAAAGAGAAGGAAAGAAGTGAGAAGAAAACCGTGATACTCAGCACTCCCTCCACACACTTCGGTCACCTAGAGGTACCCACTCGACCGACGGTCCGAACTTAGTCTGGGCCCTCTCCCCAGACCTTATCGCCATGGGTGACCCTGCTGGGAGCAAATAAATTGCTCCCGACGATAGCTCTGGAGATCACGGGGCAACACAAGCCCCCACACCACGTCAAGGTGTCCGGATCCTTTGAGGGGGCTGAAATTCAGGAACTATTATTAAGTCCATTTATAAGCTTATAATAATTATTCACTGGAAATCAATTATATTACTATAGGGATTCAAAAGATTTTAATGAAGTGTACAATCATATTTAATTAGAAATATACATTATCTATAGAGATGTTTGATAAACGTTCATGCTTTTTCATTGCTGTATGCAACGCTTTAGGTTTTTGTACCCATCTTTACACCATACGTTTGCCTCTTTGCTAAATAGCAAGCACGGTCAACAGAAGTTTGCCCAACGACTCAGACCCTGTGAGCCATATTACACGGTCAAACGTATCAACTGTAAAGTGTCTGGTATACTCCCGGTTTCGTTCTTTATGCGCGACACGTGTCCACTAACATAACACAGCCAGCAATACGCATCCCATTAGTCAGTAGGCCCATTCGCTGGATTCGCATAGCCATTTTCAAATATGAAGTGTAATAGCTTGAATCAGTTCTACAAACAGGCCAAACTACAAATTGATATCATAATTATTTATCAGTAGGAAAATAGGGAATTATGTAACAAAGTACCACGCAATAATAGAAGTACATAGGCCTACCATGAATCGGACCGTGGACATCCATTTTACCATCGACGCTCATGCAGTGGAAGCCAATTGTTTACTGACCACGCGACTCGCCACAGTACGCACTGTCTTGAGTTGTTCTAGTACGAGGCAGTACGAATCTGAGCGGAGTTATACGATCTGCAGGCTGCGCTAAGATCATAGCTATCAGCAGTACATAATCCACTCATTTCCCCCGGCATACCTCTACTACCCCAACACAGAATTTACACGTCCGTCGTTCGTTCTCCCATCTTTGAGCCATCGCCGCTTACTAGTAGGTATAGATGCCTATATGCAAGGCGCTCTTACAACCTCCAACGCGTCAAATACATTACACGGCTCTGATCTTATTCCAGTTATATTCCAGATCTTATTCCAGTGTATATAGTAATTTGAATGTTGAGAAGAGAAGAACAAATGTAAATTTCACATTTTCATGATATTGTTATAAATTAATTTGATTGTCCCCGCTATAGGGACAGCGGCGCTATGCTAGCTAGCCCTGAATAAACGCCACTTATATATATATATATATATATATATATATATATATATATATATATATATATATATATATATATATTGATTGGTGTAAGCTTTCACAAGTATTATGTTTAGATAAAATCATGGTTTTAGGATTGTTCTTGTGTGTAAAATTCTTGTGTGATAATTAAATATTTTACACACAAGAACAATCATAAAACCATGATTTTATCTCTCTCTCTCTCTCTCTCTCTCTCTCTCTATATATATATATATATATATATATATATATATATATATAGATATAATATATATATATATATATATATATATATATATATATATATATATAATATATATATATATATATATATATATATATATATATATATATATATATATATATATATATATATATATATATATATATATATATATATATATATATTATATATATATATATATATATATATATATAATATATATATATATATATATATATATATATATATATATATATATATATATATATATATATATATATATATATATATATATATATATATATATATATATATATATATATATATATATATATATCAGCATTGTTACAGACTAAAATTATTTTTACAAGTAAGTCATAAACACACCAATATAATACCAAATATGATAATAATAGTTTCTCAAGATTGAACTCTAGCTACGGCAGATATGGGTACGTTTCTATAGAACTTGATATCTTTTGTCGGCTTAGCCTTTTGCTTACCCTAACTGGACGTCGGCATATTACATTTTTCATTACCGAGTGTTCCGAGAAATCGTCATTTCTTATGTTTAAACGTCTCCCTTTTAGATTATTCTTCATACAATTTTAACAAAATAACGTTGTAAACTCCCTTTACCACGCCACATGTGTCGGTCAACGCAGACGCGTTGTTGTCTGCTATCTGAGGAACAGTATACGGTCCATCATATGAATTAAAGAACTCTTTTGTTTCCTTTGTCAACATGTGGGACAAATGTAAAGCACCCGATCTCCGACAATGAATGCCGTTTTCTTTTTGAATTTGAACTCGTGTCTTTTGGCTCTTTCCCGCCCTTTCTTTCTTAATCTCTTTTCGGCCAGCAATATTTTAGTGTTTACAGGCATTGGAACGCCGTTTGGCTGAGGGAACACCATTCCTTTTGCTACTTTCGGAGTGAAAGGAATTGTGTTATGTAACTCACTCGCCGCGAACCCAGTACTTTCGTGGAACGTGGAGTTGAACCACCCTTCAATCTGGGCAACCCACTTTACTCATGAATTGTGTTTGTGAGAGCCGATTGTACCAACTGATGATTAAATATTAATTAGTTAATCATTACTTAAGGTAGAAAAATAACATACGTAACCAACGGTGATAAAAAGTTAATTTGCTAATTTTTGCTTAATTCACTAATCATCACTTGGTACAACCGGCTCTCAGAGCAGTAAGTTCTAAACATGCGTTCTAAAAAAAACATAAAAACCAAGCCCAAAATTTTTCGGTATATGGAATGAAAATCTTCGCCACGCTCATCTAAAAATGTTTGGCTTAGGGAAAGTGACTTGCCTATCCACAATGCATGTCGCTAACTTATTATCGTAAGCCGTTAACTTGTAAGCTATCAAGGTCCAAGCTTTCGCGTTACAAGCTAACGTTCAACGTAAGAAGCAACCAATCAGAAAGCCGAATCGATCGCCCTCAAAGAAGGACGCGGAACTGGAGACACCGACAACAGAAAAAAAAATTGTGATTGGTTGAAATTTGAAATTGTGATTGGTTGGTTTTTAGCGAATACGGTTACTTGCTGGTCTATTGTAAATAGAGACTTCAGATATTACGATAGCTGCTTGAGTTAACGACTACGTATACATATAAGTTCAAGTTAGCGTCGTATTGTGAATGGGTGTATTCCATGTAATTTTCGAGGTGAATTTTTGAACGAAACAGAACTTTGAACTTTTTAAATGATCAAATGGTTATTTGACATGAAGTAAACTTTCTAAAAGTTCCTTTTATAAGTGAACTTTTCCAACACTGGCATTCTGGTACGTAGCATACTTAAGCCTGAATTACACGCTTCAATTTATTCTTCAACTGTGTTAACTCAACTCATGGGTTCATGAAGCTGAACTGTCTAAATGGTAGAATTGAAGAAAAACAGTTTTCTCAGAAACATGAAACACAACTTTAGCTCAACTTTTATCATATAGAGCATGTTCTATTTTCCTGCATGACATGAAGGAAACAAACCAATCAGGACCCCTATTCGCTAACTTTTGAGCCAGTGACATGAGACCGTTCCATTTCACTGTGAGACGGTACTCATCTCGCGTGAAATGACAACTCGATTACAACGCGATTCTCTAAGAGGCAGTGAGATCAACAGTCACCAGAAACGAGTTGTTTCCAAGGGAGAACGGGTATTTGGTAAAATTGAATGCAATCAACCAATCAGAACGACGACATCATTTCTGCAAGGCTTTGAACGACTCTGGCTGTGGGGAAATTAGAGGTTAGGAACGTGTTTTTTGACAGACAGTCAAAAAAAAGATCTACAGTTTAAAGAATATATTGGATAGAATGATTCGCACCAAAAGCCGTAGAATTTCGGAGGTGCAACAAGAGAAGATGTTGCTGTTTATGCAGCAACATTCTGAATTTGCTGCCGGTAGGCTAGTGGGACCCTTGGGAAGTAATTGAAAGAGAAGATGGCTAGTGTACTGAACGCAGAGGTTGGAGCATATAAAGATGGAATCAATTGGCATAAGGTAAGCCTATGTACAGTTGTAATCCTAAAATCATAGGCTAAGCTTAAGCCAGCGTTGTTGTACGTTATGGTCTTCATCTTACTTTGTTGTTGGTCTTTTTTGTGGGGCAAATATTAGTAAGCTGCGTCGATCTGTTTTAGGGTTATGCTAGGAGATGGTTAGGGACCTAGGCCTACAAACTCGATGGTTTGGGTTAGAAAGGTTTAAATCCTAGAATTACAGTCTCGGTATTCATTCTACCTAAACCTAACCATCAAGAAAAAACGCTCAAAACGTAAGAAAGTTGACTCAACACAAACACAAAACAGATCGGCGTAGTTCACTAGGCTTATATTATTTACCTTTCATGGTCATGCCCTTCGGCGTTGCCTAGGCCTAATTCAATGGCCTAGGTCAGCTAGAGGCAGTTATATGTCCATGAAGAATTGGATGAGCTTATGCCCTATATCATCACTTTCTCACTATTAGGCCTGGGCCTACATGTTCACAAGGATCATGATGCTTCTTGTTACAGACTTGGACTGATTGGCGTAATAATACCAAACAGAAAGCCGGAGATATACGGAGATATGCTATGGGAACCGGTGGCGGCAAACCACCAAGATCCATATTGTCAGACTTGGAGGAGAGGCTTATGAGGACTTGGAGGAGAGGCTTATGGAGTTTGCGGGATGGGGAGCATGCTTGGGAATGGATGGCATCGAAATTCGAAGAGGCCGGTTTTGTCCTAGTGACACCCGTGAGTAGGCCTACTAGACCTAGGCCTATTCTGCTGTGACTCAATATCCAGACTGTATAACCTGAACATTTCAGTTAAAAGCACTAAGTAGCCATTGAGTTTGCACTATATACTTATAAGTCAATGGCCTAACCTACCAAATATCATTTAAAAATCTTGAAAAACTCCAATTAACATACTGTCTCAACCCACGCAGTTACTCATTCTTGATCTTTGACAACCAATAAGAACACTAACCTTTTTTTTTAAACTGTGTTCTGCTCGCTTGTATATACATTATGTATGATCGGGTATCTTATCAAGCTGAAATTTATGTTGTTGAGACATTCTCTTGAGAGTAGCCTTATCGAGTCGGCACCGTGTAGTGGACCGAGTCAGCAGCAAGTTTTGCAGCATACGCCACCGTTCACTAGCTCACCAGCTACGGGTGCTTTCACTCATTGACTGCGCTTCAACCATCATGCAAAATTACAATGCATCATCACCACCAGTGATCAGGCCAGAAAGGATGAAGAAAGGTACGGTAATTTGAAGATTATATATGTAGATTTGTGATTTTGGTACTTTCACGTTTTTTGGGGACACGTAAAGACTGGTCCTTTACCCGGTCTTTACAAACGGGTACTCTGTCTCAAATCCCAGGACCTATGTCATCACTATTAGGTACTAACAAATAAAGACATTTCCATTGTATTCTATTCTAAGTTGAGAAATTGAAAATAATTTTTGATTTGACCAGCACGCAGAGAACGCTCCAACCCTGCACCATCTTTGATGTAAAACCGTTATGGGCGAGCAGCTGAGACTTTCAAAACAGTCGGAGATGAGAAAAATAAAATATTCAAGGACATCAGCAAGTCGCTGGACAGAATCGCAAGTGCCACCGAGGAGCGAGCCAAGCAGTCCAAGCGAAAGGCAGATAGATGCCTCGGAGAGGATTGCGAAGGCGAAGGAGCGAAACTATGGATTAGATACAGATGAATCCGATTACTAGGCATATTTTAGTTTGTATATATTTCTTCTCTGTGATAATCCAATACTCTATAAAATACTCCATACTCTATAAAATATCCAGATGGCTGTTGCATAATATTAATACAATATTTATAATATATATTATATAGTCATATATCATTCATATATTTATTTATATATTAATATTTTTCAGCGTTTATGTTTGTACACTTTTGCCGGGTGAATCGCCAGGAAACGGCAGACATTTTTTTTAGTGGGCATGATCGTTTCGCCAGGCTGTTTTCGTGTCAAGCTACCAGGAGAGAAGTGTAACCCGATATAAGAAATAACCTCATTCTAATTTGTTTGCAGTGCGAGCCATCTACACTTCTTTGTTTGCAGTGCAAGCCGTCTACACTTCTTTGTTTGCAGTGCAAGCCGTCTACACTTCTTTGTTCGCAGTGCGAGCCGTCTACACTTCTTTGTTTGCAGTGCGAGCCGTCTACACTTCTTTGTTTGCAGTGCGAGCTGTCTACACTTCTTTGTTCGCAGTGCGAGCCGTCTACACTTCTTTGTTTGCAGTGCGAGCCGTCTACACTTATTTGTTTGCAGTGCGAGCCGTCTACACTTATTTGTTTGCAGTGCGAGCTGTCTACACTTCTTTGTTCGCGGTGCGAGCCGTCTACACTTATTTGTTTGCAGTGCGAGCCGTCTACACTTCTTTGTTCGCAGTGCAAGCCGTCTACACTTCTTTGTTTGCAGTGCGAGCCGTCTACACTTCTTTGTTCGCAGTGCGAGCCGTCTACACTTCTTTGTTTGCAGTGCGAGCCGTCTACACTTCTTTGTTTGCAGTGCGAGCCGTCTACACTTCTTTGTTCGCAGTGCAAGCCGTCTACACTTCTTTGTTTGCAGTGCGAGCCGTCTACACTTCTTTGTTTGCAGTGCGAGCCGTCTACACTTATTTGTTTGCAGTGCGAGCCGTCTACACTTATTTGTTAGCAGTGCGAGCCGTCTACACTTATTTGTTTGCAGTGCGAGCCGTCTACACTTATTTGTTTGCAGTGCGAGTCGTCTACACTTATTTGTTTGCAGTGCGAGTCGTCTACACTTCTTTGTTCGCAGTGCGAGCCGTCTACACTTCTTTGTTCGCAGTGCGAGCCGTCTACACTTCTTTGTTTGCAGTGCGAGCCGTCTACACTTCTTTGTTTGCAGTGCGAGCCGTCTACACTTCTTTGTTTGCAGTGCGAGCTGTCTACACTTCTTTGTTCGCAGTGCGAGTCGTCTACACTTATTTGTTTGCAGTGCGAGCTGTCTACACTTATTTGTTCGCAGTGCGAGTTTGCAGTGATGGTAGTTGCAGTCGTCCAGTTGCAAAAAGAATTTTCATGAGATTTTTTTAGATTTCAATTCTTTTTGATTGTTGTAAACAATTTGGATTATTTCTCGTTTCAATAAACAGTTTTAAATTAATTTCATTGAAGAAGTTTAGCTCTTTCCTTCATCCCAACTTCATATTGTACATGTTTCCCATTTTTATTTGCAGATTTAGTTTGCTAATTTGTAATTTTCAAAATGAAATTTTCATATTCAATTCCTATTCCAATCATTTTATGCATAGTATTATGTATAGCATTAGCATAAATATATCAAGGTGCAACTAATTATAATTGGGCTAAAATTAATTGGAAATACTTATTCTCAATTGACAAGTGATAATTCAAACGTATGCAAATTTATTTGAATGTTATAAGTTTAATCATAAGTCAGATAAATATGTTCTTGAGTAATTTATTGACAGTTATATTTTGTAAATATTCCATCTACGCTGTGCCCACAGCCTGGCAACTATCTGTGCTCTCACTGCTCGAGAATGTCCCAAAAAATCCCTATTTATATCGATAGGGTTTGATTCCCAGTCCCCGGCTTCACCCTCTAATTCTGCTGCCTCTTCTTGCGCAGTCAATGGTTCTGGATCTGGGAGACGAGCATTGATTGCCATGTTGTGCAGCACGAAGCAAGCATTGATAATAAGTGCTGCTTTAAGTGGATCGTAATGGAGTGTGCGATGTTTTAAAAGGCAACGCCAACGCGCTTTTAACAAGCCAAATGCACGCTCGACGCAACATCTACTTCTACAATGAATTTTTGTGAAGTTTGCTTCGGGAGAACCTTCGACGGCATGGAGAATCGGGAGAATAAGCCATGGCTCATTGCCGTAACCAGAATCTCCGATAATCCACTCGCCACGCTCACCAGCTTCATATCGTCGTGCCAGCTCTACTTTCACTTGGGAATTCCTCCATATGTATCCATCTCCTGTTGAGCCTGGGTATCGGGCATTGACATTCGAAAACTTCATGTCATAATCGCAAACCTGTAAAATAGAAATGATTATTGGTATTACAGACAAATGTTATAATACAATCTATCAAACCAATAATACATCTCTGAATAATACACTAACATCTCTTAATTGTAATGCGAAAATGAAATGTGGAATGGCCTTCGGTGTGTTACATTATTCAAATAAGCAAGGAACTTACAGCTTGAACATTTATCGAGTGATAACTTTTCCTGTTTATGTAATGTTCTTCGTGATTGGTAGGTCGAACAATAGAAATATGTGTGCAATCCACAGCGCCTATCGTTCCTGGAATACCAGTTGCCTCGAAGAATCTAAATTTCAATAGTAAATCATTAGTCAACAGTAGCAACATGTATTAACATCACATGTTATACAGTATTATTCTACGCAACCTACCTTTCTTCTTTCACATTGTTGCGATCAGCTGGATTCATGGGAAATTCTACCCATTGATGTAGAAGTCGGTTGTTTATGGCTCTGCTCACTTCGTCCACACTGCGGCTAACAGCACTCAGGCATATCCTGCCCCACAGCTCGCTGGTACGAACCAGTAGCAAAAAAGCTAAGAGCAGCTAGAACCTTTGAAAAAAAACTCATTACATCAGAGAAGAAGTGACTAGTATGGGCAATATTGCAAGAAATGTATTTTACAAATTCAAGATATATCAACGTAATTATTCAGACTTTTGGTAATTACGGTACCGGTACTGAGATGATGAGCAAAACTAAATCAATGGATATATATTTTAATCGGCCTTTTATCATAACGATATGTAAATTGATTATGTGTAATAAATGAATGTAGGCCTAGACTATAATTTGGCACATCGGCAAGTCATGTCCTATCAACTAATGGCATCATAGCATACCTTGCTTTCAACACTTATAGCAGTACTTCGTACTGGGACCGGCAAATCCTCTCGGATGTTGTCGATAAGAGTCCGAACGATTCTTTGTGGCCGTCTATATAATTTCACAAAATCAGATACCGTCATGTCATTGAATGGTTCCGTCGTAGAGCGTATCTGCCTCCTTCGTTGCCGCATTCTCTGACGTAAAATATTGTGCTCGAAGCGAGCTTCTTCGAGCATATTCAATTGTCGCCAAGCATCCATTTTCTATAAAATCATTCAATTTTATTTCACGTATAATTGCACGGATAAAATTGAAATATCTATAGCTTGAGCATATAAGAATGAACCAAACCGTAGTCAATGCAATTAATTTTTGTTTTGAAATACTAGGGCCGAGTTCAAGACTTTGGGCACTAATTCAACTGGGTGTACATTACGCCTACACTACTACTAGACTAGGTCTAGAGCATGACCACCTATTTATGATCCAAGTTCTTGCAATCTAGGATGAGACATCAAAATGGATAAGTGGATGGTAGGGCTATAGCCATTGAGTTTATAGTGGTAGGCCTATAGTCTATACGTAGGCCTAGGGGTTTGGATGGATTACATGATTGGCATTACATCATAGGCCTCGACTATTTATGTTGGCCCTAGTCAAGACGATATACTATAATAGGGGTCCATATGTTGGTAATTAGGGCCCAAACTTAATTGAAAATTGCTCCGGTTAGTGAAGAGTTTACTTACGTGGGAACGTGTATTTCCTGAGTCAGTGGCACAAAAATGGATATATATAATAATAATCTATGCACTATCTATGATGATAAATGAACTTATGTAATAGAAATGTTTATTTTCGTTCATCTATTATTTAATAACACACAAGGTAAATCCTAGAGCCTCGTTAATCACGGATGACGTTTCAAATATACCGCCGATGTACAACACAATATTCCGTCTCACGTCGATCTCACGAGTTCGGTCGGCAGTGAGACGAACACACTCTGAAATGAAATGAAACCGACATTTCACGCGAAAAAATAGTTAGTGAATAGCGATACTGGCTTTTATCTCATTTCACCGTGAGACGGTCTCATTTGACTCACAAAAGTTAGCGAATAGGGGTCCAGCTGGAGCCTTATTCCGTAACTTTTCTAGCGGTCGCTTCGACTGTTAAGCGATCGCCTACGCCAAGTAGGCGTAAATCGGTATTCTAAAAGCCATTACGTCTAGATAACTCGTCGGAGCGGTCGCCTAGTTAGCGGCCATCATTTATATCCCGCCTGCTCGTAGCGAGCTCGCCAGCTGACTTTGACATTGGTCTGTCATATTTATATCGGTGTTATTGTGAAGTTAGAAAGAATCGGACCCACTTCAATCACAGACTTATTAGTGTAAGTATTCTTGTTATATATTTAATCATGATATTGAAATAATATTATCATTTTTGTAGGTCTATTACAAATGTACAAAGCCATAGCATAGGTTATGTAGGCCCTACACGGCACCTAAAACTAGGCTAGTTGGTTATGGTTGAAGTAGTGAACAAGATACAGAGTTGAATACTGTGGAAACTAGTTAATTCCCGTTAAAAATGTCAACGCTTGAACCGACCAAACGACTTGTCTCAAAGCAGTTGGAATCCATACGCCTACCTAGTGAAAAACCTAGCCTACGATTTCAGGGTTAGCCCTAGCAGAGTTACAAAAATCAATGGCCCTAGGTCTAGCTGTAACCATAAAGTGTAGGCCTATGTCTATGATAAGCCTATTGTTTCAAATAGCCTTGGGTCAAACCAAACTTCACTCTAAATCATAGAAGTGTGTAGTCGTAGTTTCACTGTTGAATCGCGAATCACTTTGGGGGCTAGGCTTGAACCAGTCATGTACAATGATTAAAAGAGTTTTGACCGTGCGACTTTAGGACATACGCCGGGTTTAAACCTGCCTAGGCCTAGTTCGGTTAAGACACAATGAATAATAGAGCAATGTATGTAGGTACAACTAGGACCAACTCTACAATCGCATGATTTGTCTTGACCTAAGCTTACGTAAAATGTAGTGTACCGGTACTAAGTTTATTAAACCATTAACATGCAGTCAGATTTTTTTCATTCTAGTCCTAGCCCTAGCCAAATTCAATGCCCTAGCCTATTACAATATGTATACATAGGGATAGAATAGACTCCGGGCTAGACCTATAGGCCTACGTCTATCTGTAAATATAGTAAGTCTACATAATGGCTATGCCTGTCATATTGCTTTGTTTCAATTTGAAATCCTAACCCAACCCTTTCCTTTGCCCTATCCTTAGATATTATGAATGCTCTTGCTAATTATCACAACTTGGTGGAAGCAATTGATCGCGACCACCATCAGTTGCGTTATAGATTAAGGCGACGAAGAAGAATGATCCGGGGCCTAAGTGATCCGTTAGGGGACATGACAGAATCGGACTTCATGAAATTGTATCGACTGCCGCAGCCCATAGTTCGCAACGTGATAGACGAGATCCGTGACCGGATGCCGGCACCTGTCCGGAGCAGTCGCATTTCCGTTGTCTCCAAAGTATGAATTCTTACTTCGATTCACATTTTAGTTCATTGTAGGCCTATAACTCAAGTTTTGTCGGCAATGAATAACACGAAAGAGATACTTTTCAGAATAGGCCTATTCTGCATTATACAACTGCCTATGTCAACGTTAGTTAGTATTTACTGATACGCTTTGTAGTTTTTTTTTTATTTTCATCTATTCGTTTATTTTAGCTAACTAACAATTATTTTACAGCGTTTTACATCTTCATACATTTAAAAAAACATGCAAACCAGTATAAAATGAAGAAAATCAACTACGGTTACGTTACTGAACACCGGTAGTTGTAGATTTAAGAGTTATAGTGCAATTAGGTCATAGGGTACTTCATTAATCTTACTATGTAGGCCTACTAGTATACAAAAAGTATCAAGTTGTATTTTGTACATGTAGTGATATCTTGTTATGTTTTCTTAGGTTCTTGCCGCACTCAGCTTTTTTGCTTCTGGATCCTACCAACGTGTAGTGGGCCAAGACTTTAATATAGCAATTAGCCAGGCAATGGTAAGCAGAAGTATTAATGAAGTAGCCGAAGCGTTGGAGAATATTTCTGGTCGTTACATTAAATTTCCGATGGCGCAGGCTGAGTAATGTGATTAAACATAGGTAGGTCAAATGAAAAATAATTACCAGCATGTAGAGAAACCACAGGTCTATAATAAATCTGACCATCAAGTTTTATATTTAGGCCCCAACATTACCTCTCATACTGCAAACAAAACCCTAATAATGTGGAAAATTTTGTCATTTCTCAACTAAAACAATTGGCAATAAATCTCCTTTTTTTTTAGTTTTCTTAATGGGCTAGTATCGTACCGAGTTTTATTTTTATCTATATTCATGATGTCAAGTTCATATTTTTATCAGAAGGGAAAATTTGCACAAAGTCATGACATTCAAGTGTTCGAATTACATTTGTGTTTGGTCATCATATACCGGTACTAGCCGTGAATGATCAAGTTTTGAGAGTGTTTTACATGCATAGGCCTACATTTCTCTGCTATTCTCAACCTCTTCTCACCAACAAAATTATATGCAAGGCCGTGCCCATACGGTAGGCATACGTATTCTATATGTGTACACTTTTTCAGATTTTATGAAGCTACTGGCATTCCAGGCACAATTGGAGCCGTAGATTGCACTCACGTGGCGATTGTCAGGCCTCACATCCACGAAGAGCACTATATCAACCGAAAGAGTTATCATTCGTTGAATGTACAGGCAGTAAGTTTTAGGAAGATCACTTCATTCTATTTGATGCCCAAGTTGTTGAAGCATTGTTTGAAATCAATAAAACTTGGTTTGTCAATTAACCAAAATATCGCTTAGTTAGGTATCGACAGGTACACCTGTTTTCTGCTGTTATTTTTACTTAACTGTAAAAGCCATCCGTTACACATCGATATAAATTGTTGACCGTCAGTATGCACGAAGAGTTATCGAATTTAAACTCGACCATTCTTTAACCACATATTGAAATGAATACATCTATATAAGCATAATTATTATTTTATGATGAACATCATTTCAACATTGACAGGAAAAGTAGGCCTACACTAGGTTTGGTATTTTCAAGTTCTTGTAAAAATTGGCAATGTCGTAGCCCTAAAGAATTGACGTTCAGGAATTGAGTAAATTCAATTCAAATACGATGTTCAGTTCTTTGTGGTTCTAACACACAGAAATATTTCTCAACAGGTATGTGATTATGATCTGAGGGTGTCCCGGATGCACAGGAGACGGCTTCATCTGGAGGAACAGCATGGTGAAACACGAATTGTGTCGTCGATACACTGCTGGGGAGCGTGGAGAATGGTTGATTGGTAAGTTCACACTTTACTTGCTCATCCCACAATGTATAAATGCATTTCCCTAGTCAAATATGAATCCCCAACTACCGGTAGTTAGCCTAACTACCCTAACTGGTCCATGTTGCTATTTTGGTCTACTGGTAGTTGTGATATTATCCAGTGTGCTAACCAGTGAATATGGTATGATTTATTTATGAACGCTTTAATTGTGTTTCAAAATAAATTACAACATTGTATTTCCTAGTAAGCCTTGTTATAAATTGTATTTATAACATGTGGTTCTTTTGTGCCATGAAAGCCGTGTTTTTGTTTCTTCCTTGTTTACTTGAAACAAAATTACTTTTACAGCCTATCAATCCAAGTACTACTCAGTGTCAAAGGATTGTAAATAGGCTTTTAAGAATAGCATGACAGATTGAAGGTAGGAGGAAGCCATATATAAACTCTTGAAAAGAAATCATCTCCGTATTCAAATGTATAACAGAGGAAAAGATTTGAAAAATGAATAAATTAATTACATGTAGTGCAGGCAACTGATGTTGAACTGGTCCTATCTCAAACTTTACTTTTGTGTGTACCGTGTGAATACTCATACGCATATAGATACTCATACTGCCACCTATCATCAATAGTGGTAACTACGAGAGTTAGGCTAGGTACTGGAGACGCTCTCTAACGAAGCTGACCGTCGCCGGACAAGTTGTGTGACCGTTGTATCCGATATTGTGTAACTAAGCGTTAATCAAATATTCTTCAAGTAAAGTCGTTGTTACGTTATCGAATGAACTATCATATTGAGACTACCTTCGCCCGAGAATTCCTTGTGAGCATAATGAAACAGATAGTTAAGTGATCTAACAACCGTATGTTACCATGTGTGTTGGTTTTTCAGGAGACTCAGGGTATGCCAACGAGCCGTGGCTGCTACTACCAATCCTGCATGCAGAACAAATGTCACCAGAAGAGTACTACACATCCACTCACTGTAAGGCTCGAAGTTGTATTGAGCGATGCTTCGGAGTGATGAAGGCTCGCTGGCGATGCCTACTGAGACATCGTTGTCTCCACTATTCACCGACGACTGCTGCCAAGATATTTACCGCTTGCACGGTGTTACACAACATCGCCATCAACGCCAGACTACCCGATCCGGAGCCACGTACAGAGGCGGAGGCGCTAGCCGAGCGAGACTTGGAGGCTGGGGATCTTTTGCCTAATCCAGTTGACATAGACGTTCACTTTTTGGGTCACGCCAGAGCTGTTCGAGATCAAGTAGTCGTCAAAGTTTGGAGGCAACGAGCGCTACATTAAACATATACCTCATTCTGTCATTCACTTTGCTCATTAGTAATTTGTAAATTGTAATATCTATTCTTTACATTGCTCTCTGTATTCTTTCATCATCAGTCAATATCTATTATGTATGAATTTGTAAAACTAACAAACCGAACTGAAACGAAAGCCATAGTTGAGCCTGTCCTGTAGTGCAAAGTCGTGGTTGTTGTTTTACTTATTTTTATCTACAGTATCTAGGCCTACAGTAGAATAAATAGACTTACACATTTCAATAGAAACTGAAATTAATTTATTTTATTATTGTGTACTAGGCCTAGTATAAAGTTATTTCTATCGCTCAATTATATAACCTAGTATCTACATTGTTTCATTTTCAGCCTTGCAGTTAGAGATTGTATTTTTTTTTAGCTGCAGCAATCACTTCCAGCGCTGCTGCACTCCTCTTCGCAGCTGCCGCCTGCACGCTGGCAGCTGCCGCCTTTGCAGTGCAAGCTGTGGCCATTTCCTTGATGGAGTTGCTGATCTCTTGCGATACTCTCAGTTTCTCCTCCTGCAGAGTTTTGATAGCCCCGGCTGCCCTCGTGTATTCTGTCGCTGGTGGATCTCTGTTTGCGGTTTTCCTAACTGGAAAAGTAATGTACACTTTTTATCCTAGATGAATATTGATGCATGCTTATCAATATTATTATGCTGTCATCTGGTTTTACTGTTATTTTCTATTGAAAAAGAATAGGCCTATACAAAAATATACGAATCGGCAGTGGTAGCGTAGTGGGTAAGTCTCCCATGCAGTGATCCAGGAGGTGAGGGTTCGATGCCTGCCACCGACCATCTTACCCAAGTTTTTTTGGTTCCTTCTGTAACTTAGATGAATATCAGGATGGTTTCAATAACATAAGACTTCACCGCTTTGTTCCCACTTTCCAAACATTGCATCAAATACTTTCATCGGGTGTTCCCATCGTCTCATTCATCATTCACCAACGCCATAAGATTATAGAATACTTTCCGTAATAAATCATAAAGTGTGCCGTAAAGGTCCTACAAAAATTATAATATAGGGGACCTATAGTCCTATGTAGGTCTATAGCCATTGAGAAGAGATTAGGTCTTTTTTGGGAGGTATATTAATCAGGGACGTCACTAGGATTTCTGTATTGGGGGGGCGCAGATTTCAAGTATCACCAAGCTCGATATTGATAGGTGCGCGAAAATGGGGCTGTGGGGCGGGAGCCCACCACAAGAGCCCCGCAAGGAATGTTTGGAAATATGGACAATTTCGAAATGATGTTTGCGTTCTCTGATCAGTTTTGCATCCTAATGATCGAATTACTATCGAAAAATTCGAAGGAACGTGTCACCGGGATTCAGAATCATGAATGTTAGGGTTTAGAGGCGCGTCGACAACTAGGTCATTTCGCGCCTTTACAATCTAAGAGTATAAATATTTAAAACGTCGCAACAGCTTGATAAAATACCTCATAACAACTTCTTAAGAGTAAATAAATAAATGATCAATCAATAAAGTGTTAAGGACCAAACAACTACAAATAACTACTATAAAACTAATACTACTATAAAACTTACAATTAAGATGACTAGATTGGAAGACAAGCCCCGGTGTAAAAGGCCGGAACCTGTATAAAATAGACTATCCTGACTAACAACTACATTCTGATATCAAAGACTACAAACCTAAAACAATGACTAGAACACAATGACGACACTTAACTGATTAACACAAGATAAAAGATTCGGCACCGGTGTAAAGGGCCGGTACCTGTCAAACGTCAAAGTAACAACGCTTACGAAAAGAACAACATTGAACACTTTAAAATACTAATATTAATAATACTGGAACAGATAGAATAGTCAGGCACCAATGTTAGAGGCTGGAACCTGTCAGATTTTATCTACTAAACTACTCAGTCTTAGGAATTCGAAGGTTTTATCAACTATTCTACTGTCATCTGTTAAAACCTGCTCAAGATTATCGCCCATCGCCAAGTTTTGTCGAACGGCTCTGTGCTTGCGACATTGAATTAAAATATGTTGGACAGACAAAACCTCGTTGCAGGTTTCACACCGTGGGATAACTTTGTCAACGTTGAAGAGGTAAGAGTGAGTTAGGAGGGTATGTCCTATCCGGAGACGGGTGAGGACTACCTCCTCGCGCCGTGAGCCTCGGATAGAACTACTCCACGTCCCAACGGTCGGCTTCACTACTTTTAGTTTGTTATTCAACTCTCTATCCCATTTTGCTTGAAATCTGTTTCTAAAAAGTTTTTTAAAATACGCCTTGATATCTTTTATGGGTACTTGTGGGACATCGATTTCTGTTTTTTCTGTTGCAGCCTTAGCCGCCTGATCTGCAAGCTCATTGCCTCGAATCCCCACGTGGCCAGGGATCCAACAGAATACGACTCTGACATCTTGCATTGCAAGGGCGGTCAGGATAGTATGTATCTCCTGGACTAGAAAGTCATCGGGGTAAATCTGAGATATTGCTTGTATGGCGCTCAAAGAATCAGAAAAAATGATACAGGATGTCTCCTCATGTTGTTAAATGTGCTGAAGAGCTTGTAGTAAAGCGAACAACTCTGCCGTGTACACGCTGCAGAGAGGACTCAACTTGAATGTACACGAGGTTGTGGAACTCGGGCAGAACGCACTTCCAACATGTTCGTTCAACTTCGACCCATCAGTGTAATATCTAGTATAGCCGTTAAAATAGGAACAGATCTCGAGGAACTTCTGTTGGTATATGAGATCGCTTGTGTCATGCTTCCTGAAAGAACTGAGTTAAGTGAGGCAATGGGGCTGTGGAACCAGCCACGGTGCAGACACGCTATACGATATAGGGTACACTCGCGGATACAAAAAATGTTGTTCTATTAGAAACCGGTTCAGGCGTATTCCCACCGGCAATGTGGCTGAAAGTTTAGACCCATATAAAGCCTCAAATCGAGGTTTAAAAACAGTTTGATGAGTTGGATGCGTCTTCATACAGTACAGTTTGAAAGCATATGCACATAGTAAGTATTGCCGTCTGTCTTCGAGCGAGGGTTCCGCAACATCACAATACAAACTAGCGACTGGGCTTGTACGAAATGCTCCAATCGCTAGGCGAATACCAGTATTGTGGACTGTGTTCAGAGATTTGATATAGCTCTCACGTGCAGAATTAAAAACAATACAGCCATAATCGAGCTTAGATCGAATGAGGGCCCGATAAATCCGCAACATGGTCGTTCGGTCGCCTCCCCAAGATGTTCCGCAGAGATAACGCATCAAGTTCAGGGATTTCATGCACTTGATTTTCAGCTGAGCAATATGCGGTTTCCAGTTCAGCTTCGTATCCAGAGTTAAACCCAAAAACTTGCATGTTGTAGAGAACGGCAAATTCTCCCCTTCCATTTTTAAAATGGGGTCATGGTGAATGCCGCGTAGACGATGAAAATGCATGGCATTCGTTTTACTTGATGAGAACTTAAATCCCGTTTTATCCGCCCATTGCTGAAGACGATTTATGGTCAGTTGACATTGACGTGCTGCAGTGGCGATGTTTACAGACTTACAGAAAATAGCTAAATCGTCTACAAACAATGAGGCATTTACTGGAGACTTGATACAATCAACAATTCCGTTTATTGCAATGGCGAAGAGCGTGACACTCAACACAGAGCCCTGGGGTACACCGTTCTCTTGAATAAAATCACCAGACAGACAATTACCTACACGAACACGAAACATGCGATTTGACATAAAATTTGAGATAAAAATGGGAAGGTGACCAGCAAATCCCCACTGTTTAAGAGTTTTCAGAATGTTGAAGCGCCATGTCGTGTCGTATGCTTTTTCCATATCAAAGAATACACCCAATACATGTTGCTTGGTTAAAAACGCGTCTTGTATGAAAGCTTCTATCCTGACAAGTTGATCAATGGTAGTTCTATTCTTCCTGAAACCAGACTGCTCTGTGCAAAGGAGGTTTCGACGTTCTAACCGCCAAACAAGGCGGTTATTTATCATCCTCTCCATGACTTTGCACAGGCAGCTGGTCAGGGATATTGGGCGGTAACTAGAAGGAATATGTCGGCCTTTGCCAGGTTTCAAAATTGGAATAGATATAGCTCTCCTCCATTGCTCAGGGAATGTGTCAGTTTGCCAGATTAAGTTGAACAATGCGAGAAGACTGTCGGCCGAGTCTGATGACAGATGCTTGAGAAACTGGTTATGGATCATGTCCTCTCCTGGAGACGTATCTCTGGATCGCCTGATCGCATTGTCAAGCTCCCATTTACTGAATTGAACGTTGTAGTCCTCGCTGTTACTGGACGAAAAATCTATGACACTTCGTTCTTCCAAAGTTTTATGTTGTTGGAAGATTGCCGAGTATTGTGAGGAGTTGGACACATTCGAAAAGTGATCACCAATCGTATTCGCAATTTCGATTGGTGTAGTTACTACATTTCCACTCACATTCAAGCCCGAAATAGTCGTACTCTTGAATTTCCCGTCAACCTTGCGAACCCTATTCCATACTTTGGTAGACGGCGTTCGGATATTTATGGTAGATATATAGGAATTCCATGATGCTTTTTTAGAAGATTTTATTATATAACGTGCTTTGGCACGGAGTCTGCGGTAAGCACTCAGATTGACCATTGTGGGGAACTTTTTGAATATATAAAGAGCACGTTTTCTTTTCATAATGGCATCCTTACATTCGGAATTCCACCAGGGAACAGGAATTTTACGTGCGCTAGTCGACGTCATAGGTATACTTTTCCCCGCGGCTCTAGTAATTGCGTGTGTGACCCAAGAAACTCGATCGTCAACTTCCGGTATGTTTTCCGAATCCTTCAGATTTGCGTTGGTGGTAAAGGTTGACCAATCAGCTCGCCGCAAGTTCCAATGCGCACAGCGCGTTGGCTCCCGTAAATTTGTGGTGATTTTCAAAAACAGAGGGTAATGATCACTGCCACATAAATCAGAATGAACAGTGAAATCGAAGAGCGGTGCTATAGAAGGAGTACAAACAGAAAGATCAATTGCCGATGATTCTCCATTAAAAACGTTGAATCTTGTTTTTTCTCCATTATTAAGTATTATTAGGTCATTATCGTTAAAAAACTCTTCGAATAGACGACCTCGTCCGTTTCCATCCACCATTGTATCACCACATAAGCGATTATGAGCATTCAAGTCGCCTAGAAGGACATATGGACGTGGGAGCTGTAACACAAGGCAATCAAGATTTCTCCTCGTAACTGGAGCCCATTCAGGTAGGTAAATGTTACAGAAGGTAACAGGCTGAGGGAGAGCAACTCTAACTGCCACTGCCTGTAGAGGTGTTGTAAGTGGCAGTGGGCTTACGTGACAGCTGTCATGGACAGCTGTGGCTACTCCCCCATGAGCTCTGTTACCTGTCAGGTCGTCACAACGATAAAAACTATAATTACGTAATAAAGGAGAGTCAGCAGTTTTAAAATGTGTCTCTTGTAAGAAGAAACACAGTGGTTTAAAATCGGAAAGTAAAAGCTTAATCTCTTCTTTATGACGATTATACCCATTACAATTCCACTGCAGCAGAGTCATCCTTGTTAAAATCACTACTTAACTCTAGTTCTAAAATTTGTACAGTTATTAAAAACTAGTTTATCTACTTCTTTTTGCCTTGAAGACTAGATAAAAACTTATCGTGCACGTCCGTGGCCTTATCCTTACGGAACTCATTTACTCTCGAATGAGCTGGTACCGTCTGCCACTCCATGTTTTCGCCCCTCCGTGACGGAGACAGCGAGAGAGCTCTCTGACTGAGTGAGGTGGTATCTTTTTTCTTTTCGATCTCTTTAGATCGAGATTGCCGGTTAAGTTTGATATTTTTTGATTCAGCTGTCTCTGTCGTTTTAATTCCTATGACTGTTGTTTGTGAAGCAGGAGTCTTCAACTGCTTCGCAAGTATCTGCTTGAGCTCGCTTATTTCTTTGTTTTGAGATTTAATAATGTCTTTGTATTTTTTAGCTTCATCCTGCATTGCAACAGTTTGATCGGCGAGTTGCTTCCTAAGCGCTGTCATCTCCTCAGCCTGCTGCTTCATCATCTCCCTCAGCTCCGTGAGTGATGACTCGACTGAGGAGCTGGCAGGGGTCTGAATGGCAAGCTGGACTTTTTGTTGTTCAATGATAGATTTGAGTTTCGAAATTTCTGTTGTTGTGCTTGTACTTTGTGATGTTGCTTGTGAGAAAGATTTCGTGAGATTTGTAGGGGGATTAAGCTGATTATATAACCTTCTTGCATCAGAGAGCGATATATTCTGAAGGGGCTTCATCTCTTGAATTTTCTTTTCTCTTTTGAACAGCGGACACACCCGAGCCTACGCCGGGTGGTCTCCATCGCAGTTCACGCAACGGGCGCTGTTTTCGCATGGTCCCGAGCCATGTCGGTCTGCAGCGCAGTTACCGCAGGTATCTCTGCCCTTGCAGGATTCGCTGGGGTGCCCAAACCTCTGGCACTTGAAGCACCGCAGAGGATTGGGTATATGCGGACGCACTGTCAGGCATATATAGCCAGCGAAAACCTTCATGGGCAGAGTGGGAGTATTAAAAGTCAATATCAGAAGAGGAGTAGCAACAAGTTTACCATTACGACGACTTTCGATTCGATTCACATCAGTAATGTTCTGGCTTTTAATCTCATTTTTAAGTGTTTCAACATCAATATCAAGTAAATCATGACAGAATAATATGCCTTTCGAGGTGTTTAGGTTCTTGTGCGGCGAGACATTAATAAGGTAAGTAAGAAAAAGTTGCGAGTTGAGAAGAGTTTTTGTCTGTTCACCGGTTTTAGTCTCAATGAGGAGGGTGCCGTCACGAAGACACTTAGAGGACTTGACCTCGCCTACAAGACGATGCACTCCTCTGGCCTGATCGAATGGTGAAATATTCTTGAAGCTTTTGTTGGGCGTCGTTATTTTTATTGTAAGATAGCGCGGCTCTTTGAATTCTGGTTGAAGGTCTTCAATGGAGATTGGATCTTCCATTAAAGCTCGCTTCTTGTTACGATTGATTTGGGGAGGGATTTGTTCAGTTTCCTTGGGGTGGGGTAGTTGGGGGAAGGGGTTGGGGTTTATATTGTTTGTATTCATGTTTGGTCCCACGAGAAGCTAGGGAATTATGAGTCAACTCGCACAGAGCCCCGCATGTGAAAGTGAGGCTATAATAAAACTAGAGGTCGCCAGGTATCTAGAGTACATCGTTCGAGACTACATTGACCCGTAGCCATCCAGCTCCTCGGCACGATTGTTCACACCTTGAGCTTAGGTCTGCCTCGTGTCCATGTACATTGCAATTGTCGTCAACAGATGTGGGCGATTCAAGCATATGGAGGAAGCTGGCAGGAAAAAGGAAATTGAGAGAAGACAAGAGAACAGAAGATAATAGAAGAGGTACAGAAGTGAGAAGAAAAAACAATACTCAGCCACATACTCCGGTCACCGAATGGAACCCACTCGACCGAGGCGGTCCGAACTTGGTCTGGGCCCTCACCCCAGACCTTATCGCCATGGGTGACCCTGCTGGGAGCAAATGAATTGCTCCCGACGATAGCTCTGGGGATCACGGGGCCACGCAAGCCCCCACACCACGTCAAGGTGTCCGGATCCTTTGAGGGGGACACCTTGACGTGGTGTGGGGGCTTGCGTGGTCCCGTGATCCCCAGAGCTATCGTCGGGAGCAATTCATTTGCTCCCAGCAGGGTCGCCCATGGCGATAAGGTCTGGGGTGAGGGCTCAGACGAAGTTCGGACCGCCGGTCGAGTGGGTACCATTTCGGTGACCGGAGTGTATAGAGGGAGTTCTGAGCTCTTTTTTCTCTTCTTACTTCTATTCTCACCTTTTCCTCTTTCTTTACTTACCTTTCTGTTTCTGCCGGCTCCCTCTGCATGCTTAGAACGCCCACGACTGTTGACAACCATGGCTATGAACAGGATATGTACTAACGCTTCCTTGACGACCAAGCTCCAACAAAGGACATGAACCCAATCCTAAGGTGGAAATCATCGTGCCGAGAGGATGAATGGCTACGGGTCAAGGTAGTCTTTAACGATATACTCTGAATACCTGGTGACCTTCAGTTTTAATTTAACCTTACTTGCACATGCGGGGCTCTGTGCGAGCAGACGTTTAGTTCCCTAGCTACTCGTGGGTCCAAATATGAATACACTCAATTTCCCCTTAATTTCCCCCCCAAAGAAAAGAATTCGATCTCTAAGAGATCACCATGTTTCGAAGGAGCAAGTTCTTCAAACTCTGGAACCGAACAAACCAATTAGTCCCAGATTTTTGCAAATAGAACGTTCCGACGGCAAAACTTTCTGTGAAGTGTCACCTTTCGCTATCGAGAAAGCTATTCGAGGTCTTGCAGGTACTGTTCGCAATGTGACCAAAGTTAAAAATAGAACTCTCCTACTTGTAGAAACCGATAGCGACATACAATCACAACTGCTTTTGAAAACCACCAGCTTTGCAAACTTATTCCCCATTATAGTCAGTCCACATCCCTCCCTTAACTCATCCAAGGAAGTGATTACATGCAATGACCTCTTATGTTGTGATGTCAAAGAAATTGTATCCGAACTCGCCGGTCAAAATGTTACGGATGTATACCGTATTACCCGACGAGTTGATGGAAAAGAGATTCCTACAGCCACGCTTATTCTGACTTTTTCCACCAGTACTGTTCCGACGAAATTGGTAGCTGGCTACAATAGTATACTTGTCAGACCTTACATTCCTAATCCAACTCGTTGTTTCATCTGTCAACGTTTTGGACATGGCCAAGCCTTCTGCAAATCGAAGCCTATCTGCCCAAACTGCGGCCTAGAGAAGCACGACGAAACGCCTTGCGTGTCCGGACCTCGTTGCATCAATTGCAACGGTGGACACGCGGCATCTTCAAAGGCTTGCAGTAGGTGGTTAGAGGAGAGAAAGATCAGTGAAATCAGAACTGTCGATAAATTAACGTATCACGATGCTCGACGAAAGTATAGGAATCTCTTTCCGACCACTACTCTCCCATCTTCTTTTGCTCAAGCTGTGGCTGCTCCGACAACATCTCTGCAATCGCATGAACTACTAGCTCTGAAAGCAGAAAACAAAAGACTTATTGAGCAGCAAAGGAAAATGGAAGAGTTAATATCGTCACAAAACCTTAAAATTGACAAGCTACAAACCGAGGTACATGATCTGGTGAAACTTTTGAAAACAAAATTTACTCCGGAAGCTGAGGCTGAAACCGTCGAGGAAATAATGGTAACAGAAAGTGAAAATGAGGATGAACCTCCTGTGTCGGGCGCTGCACCCGACACCATTGAGCCACCGGTGTCGGATGCTGTGCCCGACACCCGGGGATTCACACTCCCTAAACAAAAGCAGAGGAACAAAGGCAGTACCCTCGGAACTAGAAAGGATGTAGCCGCAGAGCCCGGCATGCCCGCGAAATCTTCCGAGGGGAAATCTTTCTATCTAAAAAGAACTTGAAACTTTTAGTTGCCCGAGCCGGTCTTAGGTAACCCTAACCACAGAAAAGTAAACTCGAACATGGCCTTGTTGCAGTGGAACTGCAACGGGTTTAGAGCACACCTTGAGGAAATTCGTTTACTTGTTTCAAATTTTAGTCCCAAGTGTATACTTTTACAAGAGACCCGCTTTAAGCCCAATGATTCACCTATCTTGAAAGGTTATTCATTTCATCGTAAAGATAAAACTGTATGTGAGAGGGCTAGTGGAGGAGTGGCTATAGCCATCCATGACAGCTGCTATGCAGAGGAACTGACCTTACGGACGCCTCTGCAGGCAGTGGCTGTCAGAGTGACCCTCCCTAGTCCAACCACATTCTGCAGCTTGTATCTTCCGCCAGCTGACAGGATTTTTAATCAAGATATGGCCAACCTCATTGCACAATTACCACCCCCTGTATTATTCGCTGGAGACTTCAACGCTCACAACACATTGTGGGGCAGCGAACAGACGGACAATAGAGGATCTCTTATCGAAAATGTTTTATCTCATCATAACATGGTTCTCTTAAATACTGGCACAGCTACTCATTTTAGTACTGCTCATGGCTCCTCCTCAATGATCGATCTCGCCGCTTGCTCACCTTCTATTTCACTCAACTTTGAATGGAAGGTGCACGACGATCTTTGCGGAAGCGACCATTTTCCTATCATTTTAAATGCAGCTTTTAACCATGGTCATCATCTTAGACATAGGAAATGGAAACTTCAGCGTGCCGACTGGTGTCGTTTCGGGAATCTTGTCGTCTTCCAAAGCGACAGAGCTTTCACCGACACACAACAACAGGTGACATATGTCACAGACACCATTATTCGTGCCGCTGAGGAAACCATTCCCATGACATCTGGTAAACCTGGTCGTACTCCAGTTCCGTGGTGAAGCGACGAGTGTGCCCAGGCAATAATGAAGAGGAAAAGAGCTCTGAGAATTTTTAATCAAAACCCGACTCAGATAAACTTAAGTGCCTTCCGCAGACTCAGAGCGAAAGCTCGATATGTCATTAAGCAAGCTCGCAAATCATCGTGGGAAATGTATGTTTCTACAATTAATCACCACACACCTGCTTCCAAAATTTGGGATAAAGTGAAAAAGATCTCAGGTAAATTCACCCATTCTTATAAACCTGGTCTATTAATTGGAAATATCATCGAAACATCACATGATACCATAGTTGAAGCCCTTGCACAACATATGGAGAACGTATCGAGCTCTGCCCATTATTCTGCAGTCTTTCTGAGAACCAAGGCTGTACAAGAACAGAAAATTTTAAATTTCGCCTCTAGAGTTGATGAGAACTATAATCAGCCTCTTGAATTATGGGAACTAATGTCGGCAATACGGGAGTCGAGAGATACGGCTCCGGGGCCTGACTTAGTCCATAATAAGATGCTGAAAGCACTCTCTGCCGATGCAACAGCGTACATTTTGAACGTTTTTAATAACATATTCTTAGGAGATGATTTCCCCTCTTCCTGGCTGGAAGCCATAACTGTAGCCATACCGAAACCAGGAAAGGATCGGCATAGAGTGGAAAGCTATCGACCCATATCCCTCACGAGCTGCCTCTGCAAAATCCTCGAAAGAATTATTAATCGGCGACTGATATGGACTTTGGAATCGAGAGGGCTTATCACTACCGAGCAGTCCGGCTTCCGCCGAAATCGCTCGACCATGGACCATCTCGTATACTTGGAAGCTCTCATACAAGATCCATTCATTTCAAAACAACACCTTATTGCAGTCTTTTTCGACCTTGAAAAGGCTTATGATACGACATGGAGATATGGTATACTGAGAACGTTGCATGAGTGGGGATTTAGAGGTCATTTACCTACCTTCATTTCAAATTTTATGTCAAACAGAAGTTTTAGAGTTCGCTATGGCAACACTGTGTCGTCTTCCTATATTCAAGAGAACGGAGTCCCACAAGGCTCTGTTCTGAGTTGCACCCTATTTTTAATTGCTATTAACGGTATAACCTCAAACATTAAGAGACCTGTTAGTTGTTCATTATTTGTAGACGATTTAGCGATTTTTTATAAATCTGCCAATCTTCGTACAGCTGAGCGCCAGCTCCAACTAACAATAACTCACCTGGAAACGTGGGCTGATGCAACTGGCTTCAAGTTTTCTCCAAGCAAAACCAGTTGCATCGATTTTCATCGCATAAGAGGGCTCCATCACCAACCTACCTTGAAGCTCGGTGGTGCTGACCTCAATGTTTCTGAAACTGTTAGATTCTTGGGTATGACGTTTGATCGAAAGCTTAACTGGAAGGCGCACCTACAGGAACTAAAACGTAAGTGTGGGAAATCACTGAACATTTTAAAAATACTTAGTGGAACATCATGGGGTGCTGATCGGATAACTATGCTAAGGCTTTATAGATCTCTAATTCGATCCAGGCTAGACTATGGATGCATTGTCTATGCATCCGCTAGACCATCATACCTAAAGACGATCAACACCATTCACAACACAGGAATCAGACTGTCTACAGGAGCGTTTCACACAAGCCCTGTAGTCAGCTTATACTGTGAATCAGGAGAGCCGCCATTAGAGACTAGGAGGAACTATCTTCTATGCAGTTACCTGTCAAGTCTCAGTGGTATGGCGTCGCACCCTACTCACAATAAAGTGTTTCACCCTAATTATAAGAGAATTTACAATACGCGTGATAAGGCAACAAGACCTCTTGGTATACGTGCCGGTGAACTGCTGGAACGATACCGTTTTGAGCTCCCAAGCACGCAGAATATAAACACCAGTACAGTTGCTCCTTGGATTGTGCCACAGCCAGTCTGTTTGACACAACTGGCTCAACACGCCAAAGCGTCTACCCCTGCCTCTGTTTACCAGCAGTACTTTTATGCATTACGCGACTCTTTTGATGATTACATTTTTATCTACACGGACGGATCTAAATTGAACGGAGCGGTTGGATGTGCTTATGTAGTTGGTTTTACTAGCGTAGGTTTTAAACTCAGTCATTTCTGTAGTGTTTTTACTGCGGAACTTTTTGCCATCTATCAAGCCCTCGTGTATGCGAAGGGAAGTGGAGATCAACATGTTATGATTTGCTCAGACTCTTTGAGTTCACTTCAAGCCATTTCTAAATTTTTCCCTACTCAATATCTTGTCCAGAAAATCCAGTCACTCCTTTCTGATCTTGATTCTCGTGGAACTAAAGTGGCCTTCTGTTGGATCCCTGGCCATGCTGGAATTGCTGGGAATGAGAAGGCAGACTAGGCGGCGAAAGAAGCCACTCTGCGTTCCCGAACCGACTACCCATACATTCCGGCTGCAGATCTGAAAAATGAGTTTAAACAGATTGTGAAGAGCACCTGGCAAGCATCCTGGAATGAGGAAAGTATTTTAAATAAATTGCGATCAACCAAACCATCAATAAGCCCATACAACACCTCGTGTAGATCAGTCCGAAGGGAAGAAGTTGTATTGTCGCGCCTGCGCTTGGGACATACACTGCTGACGCATGGGTTCCTCCTTAGGGGTGAGCAACAGCCTGAATGTGAGGAGTGCCTCGAGCCACTCACAGTTCGTCACCTCCTGATAGACTGTGACAGGTTCCGGGATCTGCGCCGGCGCCTGCGCATGCCGGAGGACCTGTCACTGATCCTAGGTGACGAACAGAAGGCTGTTGACTGTCTGTTCGTGTTTTTAAAAGAATCGCAACTTTTTCACCTAATATAAGTGATATCTATTTGTGTTACTTGTTATATGTTATTTATTTGTGTTTGTGTTATATGTTATTTATTTGTAATGCTTCGGCCATATACACCGGAGCATGTGATATTCATAATCTAGTCAGCCTTAGTTTAGTTTAGATTTAGTTTAGACTAGTCCCTATCATAGCTAGTAGAAGAACAATCTAGTCAAATCTCAGTATTACAATGCAAGAGGATTCGGCCCTTTACACCGAATCTGTTTGTTCATATGATTAATTATATCAATGTAACAATTTTTTAACCTAGTTTTATATAATTAATGTGCAGTTACTTTCTGTTTTACTATAGCAATCTACCAAATATTATCAGTAATAAAGTTAAACAACAGGCGCAATATAACCACGTCGTTGACGCGCCGTTGAACCTTAATATTCATTCATTCATTTGAGGGGGTTTAGAATCATTCTCGTAGAAACCAACCATGTATTATTATCATATTCATATTGATAAGTAGCAATATTTCATTGTGTTTATTCGCAGGTCAACATTTAGATTTTTCAAAGAAAGAAAAATTATTGGGGGGGCGCAAATGTCGATTGGGGGGCGCGCGCCCCCCTTGGACCCCCTAACGACGTCCCTGATATTAATTGAGATAATTATTGACTTTGTGGTGATACAAAAATTATTATAATGTGACTGGTTGATGGTTTGATTGGTAAGCCTATGTTTTATGCCTGTAGCTTGCATCCCATTTTCAGCCAAGCAAATAAGAAAACTGCCAGCTGAGAGATGCATTATTTTGAGCACATCAATACGGTACAAAGCAATCAATGCTGTATTATGTTTCTCTAATTTTGTATGAGTCAAAATGTCTATTTTAATTGATAATTTATAGGTTTAGGTCCTACCATTATCGAGTTTTCGTGGCACAGAATTTGAGGTTTGATGACAATGCTCTGTCACTGCAACTGTTGACTCGGTGTCTCGTGGCAATTCTCCACAAACACAATTTCCACGGTAGGCTGCAAAATAATTCAAAATTTGCTTCGCTGATACATGCTGGCTTGTACAGCAGAACCAGCGGTACAACTGTACAGTCTGATTATGGTGAGTACCAGTTTGTCCAATTAACATGTTTTTGTTCACTGTGTATGTATAGGTCTACTGTGGCAGTTGGTCTATACATTTCTTGTCGGCCAAGCCTAACTGTCCCATTAGTATACAGGTTCATGGTTAATATGTTTATAATATTGGGTGTTCTTTGATATGTATCAATAATAAAATAATTATTAAAAATACCGTACCTCAAGTGTTTGTGTGAGTGGTTCTTCAGTTTCTAAAAACCCAATCTCCCGCACATCACTGTCACCGGATATCAGTCCTTTCCCTAAAAACTCAATCAGGCGCTGCTCAAGATCGGAAAGCTGTTTACTTGGCGGCTTGCCTCCACCGGTTCCTTGGGCGTGCTGCCGCAATTCGCTGGCCTTTGATTCTGTTTTGTATTTCCAGTCTGTCCAAGACTACAAGAATAAAGATATTTATATCAATTAAACGCTATTATACAGAGTGGTACGTGGTCCCAGTATGTAACTACTAACTAGTAAAAGAACAGTTTTACTTCTACTATTTAGAAAAAATTACTATTTGCTGTTCATATAGGTCTATTTAGATATAAATTGATTAAAAAATGTTTCAAATGGGAAAAACTATACATGAGATAGTCTCAGATAAACTTAAGTGCCTTCCGCAGACTCAGAGCGAAAGCTCGATATGTCATTAAGCAAGCTCGCAAATCATCGTGGGAAATGTATGTTTCTACAATTAATCACCACACACCTGCTTCCAAAATTTGGGATAAAGTGAAAAAGATCTCAGGTAATTCACCCATTCTTATAAACCTGGTCTATTAATTGGAAATATCATCGAAACATCACATGATACCATAGTTGAAGCCCTTGCACAACATATGGAGAACGTATCGAGCTCTGCCCATTATTCTGCAGTCTTTCTGAGAACCAAGGCTGTACAAGAACAGAAAATTTTAAATTTCGCCTCTAGAGTTGATGAGAACTATAATCAGCCTCTTGAATTATGGGAACTAATGTCGGCAATACGGGAGTCGAGAGATACGGCTCCGGGGCCTGACTTAGTCCATAATAAGATGCTGAAAGCACTCTCTGCCGATGCAACAGCGTACATTTTGAACGTTTTTAATAACATATTCTTAGGAGATGATTTCCCCTCTTCCTGGCTGGAAGCCATAACTGTAGCCATACCGAAACCAGGAAAGGATCGGCATAGAGTGGAAAGCTATCGACCCATATCCCTCACGAGCTGCCTCTGCAAAATCCTCGAAAGAATTATTAATCGGCGACTGATATGGACTTTGGAATCGAGAGGGCTTATCACTACCGAGCAGTCCGGCTTCCGCCGAAATCGCTCGACCATGGACCATCTCGTATACTTGGAAGCTCTCATACAAGATCCATTCATTTCAAAACAACACCTTATTGCAGTCTTTTTCGACCTTGAAAAGGCTTATGATACGACATGGAGATATGGTATACTGAGAACGTTGCATGAGTGGGGATTTAGAGGTCATTTACCTACCTTCATTTCAAATTTTATGTCAAACAGAAGTTTTAGAGTTCGCTATGGCAACACTGTGTCGTCTTCCTATATTCAAGAGAACGGAGTCCCACAAGGCTCTGTTCTGAGTTGCACCCTATTTTAATTGCTATTAACGGTATAACCTCAAACATTAAGAGACCTGTTAGTTGTTCATTATTTGTAGACGATTTAGCGATTTTTTATAAATCTGCCAATCTTCGTACAGCTGAGCGCCAGCTCCAACTAACAATAACTCACCTGGAAACGTGGGCTGATGCAACTGGCTTCAAGTTTTCTCCAAGCAAAACCAGTTGCATCGATTTTCATCGCATAAGAGGGCTCCATCACCAACCTACCTTGAAGCTCGGTGGTGCTGACCTCAATGTTTCTGAAACTGTTAGATTCTTGGGTATGACGTTTGATCGAAAGCTTAACTGGAAGGCGCACCTACAGGAACTAAAACGTAAGTGTGGGAAATCACTGAACATTTTAAAAATACTTAGTGGAACATCATGGGGTGCTGATCGGATAACTATGCTAAGGCTTTATAGATCTCTAATTCGATCCAGGCTAGACTATGGATGCATTGTCTATGCATCCGCTAGACCATCATACCTAAAGACGATCAACACCATTCACAACACAGGAATCAGACTGTCTACAGGAGCGTTTCACACAAGCCCTGTAGTCAGCTTATACTGTGAATCAGGAGAGCCGCCATTAGAGACTAGGAGGAACTATCTTCTATGCAGTTACCTGTCAAGTCTCAGTGGTATGGCGTCGCACCCTACTCACAATAAAGTGTTTCACCCTAATTATAAGAGAATTTACAATACGCGTGATAAGGCAACAAGACCTCTTGGTATACGTGCCGGTGAACTGCTGGAACGATACCGTTTTGAGCTCCCAAGCACGCAGAATATAAACACCAGTACAGTTGCTCCTTGGATTGTGCCACAGCCAGTCTGTTTGACACAACTGGCTCAACACGCCAAAGCGTCTACCCCTGCCTCTGTTTACCAGCAGTACTTTTATGCATTACGCGACTCTTTTGATGATTACATTTTTATCTACACGGACGGATCTAAATTGAACGGAGCGGTTGGATGTGCTTATGTAGTTGGTTTTACTAGCGTAGGTTTTAAACTCAGTCATTTCTGTAGTGTTTTTACTGCGGAACTTTTTGCCATCTATCAAGCCCTCGTGTATGCGAAGGGAAGTGGAGATCAACATGTTATGATTTGCTCAGACTCTTTGAGTTCACTTCAAGCCATTTCTAAATTTTTCCCTACTCAATATCTTGTCCAGAAAATCCAGTCACTCCTTTCTGATCTTGATTCTCGTGGAACTAAAGTGGCCTTCTGTTGGATCCCTGGCCATGCTGGAATTGCTGGGAATGAGAAGGCAGACTAGGCGGCGAAAGAAGCCACTCTGCGTTCCCGAACCGACTACCCATACATTCCGGCTGCAGATCTGAAAAATGAGTTTAAACAGATTGTGAAGAGCACCTGGCAAGCATCCTGGAATGAGGAAAGTATTTTAAATAAATTGCGATCAACCAAACCATCAATAAGCCCATACAACACCTCGTGTAGATCAGTCCGAAGGGAAGAAGTTGTATTGTCGCGCCTGCGCTTGGGACATACACTGCTGACGCATGGGTTCCTCCTTAGGGGTGAGCAACAGCCTGAATGTGAGGAGTGCCTCGAGCCACTCACAGTTCGTCACCTCCTGATAGACTGTGACAGGTTCCGGGATCTGCGCCGGCGCCTGCGCATGCCGGAGGACCTGTCACTGATCCTAGGTGACGAACAGAAGGCTGTTGACTGTCTGTTCGTGTTTTTAAAAGAATCGCAACTTTTTCACCTAATATAAGTGATATCTATTTGTGTTACTTGTTATATGTTATTTATTTGTGTTTGTGTTATATGTTATTTATTTGTAATGCTCCGGCCATATACACCGGAGCATGTGATATTCATAATCTAGTCAGCCTTAGTTTAGTTTAGATTTAGTTTAGACTAGTCCCTATCATAGCTAGTAGAAGAACAATCTAGTCAAATCTCAGTATTACAATGCAAGAGGATTCGGCCCTTTACACCGAATCTGTCTGTTCATATGATTAATTATATCAATGTAACAATTTTTTAACCTAGTTTTATATAATTAATGTGCAGTTACTTTCTGTTTTACTATAGCAATCTACCAAATATTATCAGTAATAAAGTTAAACAACAGGCGCAATATAACCACGTCGTTGACGCGCCGTTGAACCTTAATATTCATTCATTCATTTGAGGGGGTTTAGAATCATTCTCGTAGAAACCAACCATGTATTATTAATCATAATTCATATTGATAAGTAGCAATATTTCATTGTGTTTATTCGCAGGTCAACATTTAGATTTTTCAAAGAAAGAAAAATTATTGGGGGGGCGCAAATGTCGATTGGGGGGCGCGCGCCCCCCTTGGACCCCCTAACGACGTCCCTGATATTAATTGAGATAATTATTGACTTTGTGGTGATACAAAAATTATTATAATGTGACTGGTTGATGGTTTGATTGGTAAGCCTATGTTTTATGCCTGTAGCTTGCATCCCATTTTCAGCCAAGCAAATAAGAAAACTGCCAGCTGAGAGATGCATTATTTTGAGCACATCAATACGGTACAAAGCAATCAATGCTGTATTATGTTTCTCTAATTTTGTATGAGTCAAAATGTCTATTTTAATTGATAATTTATAGGTTTAGGTCCTACCATTATCGAGTTTTCGTGGCACAGAATTTGAGGTTTGATGACAATGCTCTGTCACTGCAACTGTTGACTCGGTGTCTCGTGGCAAATTCTCCACAAACACAATTTCCACGGTAGGCTGCAAAATAATTCAAAATTTTGCTTCGCTGATACATGCTGGCTTGTACAGCAGAACCAGCGGTACAACTGTACAGTCTGATTATGGTGAGTACCAGTTTGTCCAATTAACATGTTTTTGTTCACTGTGTATGTATAGGTCTACTGTGGCAGTTGGTCTATACATTTCTTGTCGGCCAAGCCTAACTGTCCCATTAGTATACAGGTTCATGGTTAATATGTTTATAATATTGGGTGTTCTTTGATATGTATCAATAATAAAATAATTATTAAAAATACCGTACCTCAAGTGTTTGTGTGAGTGGTTCTTCAGTTTCTAAAAACCCAATCTCCCGCACATCACTGTCACCGGATATCAGTCCTTTCCCTAAAAACTCAATCAGGCGCTGCTCAAGATCGGAAAGCTGTTTACTTGGCGGCTTGCCTCCACCGGTTCCTTGGGCGTGCTGCCGCAATTCGCTGGCCTTTGATTTTGTTTTGTATTTCCAGTCTGTCCAAGACTACAAGAATAAAAGATATTTATATCAATTAAACGCTATTATACAGAGTGGTACGTGGTCCCAGTATGTAACTACTAACTAGTAAAAGAACAGTTTTACTTCTACTATTTAGAAAAAATTACTATTTGCTGTTCATATAGGTCTATTTAGATATAAAATTGATTAAAAAATGTTTCAAATGGGAAAAACTATACATGAGATAGTGTTGGATAAATTACTTTTTGAAAGTAGTGGAATTAGTTGACAAGGCTAAGAACATCTTTGGTCTTACAGTATGGTACGGGTATCAGCAACACAATGCCGGTATGTTACGACGTGTGATGTAAATAAGTTCCAAGGAAAGAAGATGAGCTTGGGCCTAATCGACAGTATTTTAATTACACGGATGGAACTGAAACCGATCTTTTAAATTTTACAGAGAGCTCTGCATTACAGTATGTACCAATAGTGAACAAATGAAGACACTTGGGAAAGTTTTTCATTCATTACCTTGTGAAAGAGGCTAGGCCTAGACTCGATACCTCTTTTAGTCTGCTTAAAAAGTAAATGTCTTATGTAATACGTATTGCTTCAATATTTATGTATTGAAAAATATTGAAGGTCTACTGCAAGCTTTGATATTTAATCATATTTAGTAGGATTGTAAGAGTCAATAGGTCCTACGTAATACAGTCTTGCCATTGCTAGGCCTATGCCCCGTATACTCGAATATAGGCCTAGCCTACCTAACGGTACTACAAACAGGTACGGTATAGTAAACACCATAGACTCGTATCTGAAGTGATTGTTTATCAAAGACCTAGGCCTGAAAAGTTGATTAATTGTAGGGCTTACTTACCATTAACCATTTATCGGGACTCTTGACGGCTCCGGTCCCATCCGCATTTAAGATGTCTGCAAGGATCTTTTTGAGCCGGCCACACTTTTCAGATGATAACGGTCCCACCAACCGATTGCACGCAAACTCTACATGCTGTGACATGAAGTCTAACATTTTTTCTTGTTGACTTTGGGTCACTCGAATGCTCTTGCTTGCAGAAGCCATTTCGAGAGAATGTTCAAAAACTTTGAAGTTCTTTTTCTATGCTTTAAATTTTAAACTGACTTTTATTCGAAATTTGCCGCGTGTTTGTGATTGGACGTAAGATTAAAAAATCTAGTGCGCTATTGTGATTGGTTGTAGCGGTTCGGTGGGCGTGTTTACCCCTCTTCCGACGAGAATATCCCTATTTCCCTTTTTTACCGCCATCCGAGAAAGCGGGTGCGCTTATAGAATCGCACGCTTCGTGTCGCTCGACAAGTCTACCTAGCGATATCGCCTAGTTAGCGGATCCGCTAACTAGGCGGAAAGTTACAGAATAAGGCTCCAGGAGCTGATCCATCAGGACAGCAATTTTCGATGCCGTCATTTTGTCTCACTTCGAAACTTCCAATTACTAATTTGCACTGATTTTGTGCTTGGATTTGAGGGAGAGGGATATTTTTAGCTTTCAAAAAATATAAAGTAAATGTTAAAATTCTGAAATAATTAATTCACTAACTTTCATAAAGAATACGTTTTCGTTCTTGTTGGATAATAGCAGTCAATTTCTCGCATTTTTCATCTGTCAGAATAGTCGAGTGCATAGACGGCCAACCTGATAATCCGGACGTCCGGTGTTCAAATCCGTTGAGGATAGTAATATTTTGTTTAAATCAAGTGCATACAAATGCAATTTAAAATTATAATTATATATATAAATTTAATTTTTCGAATACCGTTTTCATGAGGAAACACTTCACTTTGAAGACGTGATTGAGTAGGCCTATACAGCTTCTCTATGATGAATAATGTTGGTTTCACTACATGGTGTCTCAACAATGGCAGTTTTGTTGACATTGTTGAGTGATTCGATATAAAGTTATAACATCACTGCTTAAAATGTCGTCTGAACCTTGGACAAGGACCACATCTGTGCTCATCGACTTATACGAGCAAGAGCCGTGTTTATACGCGGTTACATCACCAGATTACCACAATAGGTAAGCCTATGTAATATACATTTAGTAAAATAGTAGGGGTCTAGGCCTCGTAGGTTTTGTGTACTCAATGCCCAGGCCTACTGGGCCCTTTCACCAAACCCAACGCTCATTATTTGCTTTGCTTTGTACATTCATTGTGGCAATCATTTCATTTTAATATGTTTAATTTTAAATTAAACCGGGAGGGGGTGGTGAGATCACCCTTGTGGTGCCCCGTTCAAACCCTCTCATATTTCATCCATAGCCTTGATGGGGGGGGGGGGGGGGAACAATGATTTTGTATCATGTTTCGATGTTATTAAAAAAAAAAAAATCATTTATGTTCAAGGCCAGACCATAAAACCAAGTATCATCGATTGTTGTTAATTGTTAATGGGAGATTTGATCGACTCACTCTTCATGCAATGTAGGCCTAATGTTTACTAAGCTAGGCCATTGTTAAGAATACACTGGGCCTTAATTCACAAATGTCAAAACTTCAATCCGGTTCAGATTCAACAATCTGCATTTAATTTTTGTTCATACTTGAGATAATTCATACATTTTCAACTATTGAAAGATATGACTCTAATTTTTGATCACTTTTTAAATGAATTCCTTTATTTTCTGAAATTAATCCATATTCACCCACCTACGCTTATTGAAGGCATCAATCGGTTGAACTAGTTTGATTTAATAATGGTATGCCGATATTTCACTGAGTGTAATTCATCACAGGAATAAACGGCAATTTGCCCTTGAAGAAATTGCGAGAGCCATGGAAACCGTCAGGCCACAGGTGAAATCCAAAATGATCGGAATATGGTCGCAATACTTCAAAGCGCTTTCCCTAACATCTGCTAACAACAAGGAGAGCGGCTCCGGGAGCGGCGATATGAAAGAGCCGACACTCTGGTGTTTTGAACGGTTGAACTTTTTGAAGCAACATACCATCCACTGTCACAGACTACAGAACTAAACTGTAGTCTGTGCCACTATGCCGGCATTTCCAACATTCCTACTGTGACGACTGTAAGTAAAATTCAAGCTAAATTCTAAATTCAAGCTATTATTAGTGGGAAGTTCGAATTTGATTCTAAGCATTCTTCTTTGAAGGTTTATGATAAGCTACAGATGATAAGGTAAAGCATTTCGACCAATGGATTCGGCCAAGGCAGCGTATACTGTTTTTAGCAAGGAATCATTCAAACAAGTTTCAAGAATGAAAACATTAAAGGCACAAGAGCGTATAATAGGCTCTATATATTACAGATTATTTCGTTGAGATGTTTCCAAGTTCGTCAAAGGTTAAAATAAATAAACAACTAAGCAACAATATATTTTCTCTATACAATTCATACAGGCTGATATATATATATATATATATATATATATATATATATATATATATATATATATATATATATATGCGTACAGAATATGGGCTGATATTTCTATTTACCACGATATTTCCATAATTTGTATAAAAATACAGGGATATTTGAGATTAATTCTCTGCGTTTGTAATTTACTTTCAGAATGAAGTAAATCAGTTTGACGAGATATTCGAGAGTCAACAATACCTACAACAGTCTATTCCGGAAGACGAATCCGTAGATCATGACGATATAGGCCTAATCAACATATCGAACTCGTCGTCTACAACTGATCAATGTCAAGTCTTGAAACCATCACGACTCGAGTCACATTACGAGTTGTGTCACATTTCGAAGTCGATATCGACTTGCAGGGATCTCGTCTTGCTAGTCTTGAAACCCAACGATCGATTCCGAGTCGAATGTGAGTTCAATCATTGTGAGATGAAAGTGAGCTCGACATGACGACTCGAATCGAGGGGGCGGAGTCATAAAAGTATTACTACGCCCCCGCAACCATTCATACCTTTGTAAATGGTCGATTAAGAACTAGTGCGAAATAATCGAAATCTCTAAAAGTCGTATAATGACATCTTATTCTAATATGGTGAAACTTCCATTGTTGATACTTCTGTCAATTGTTGTGAATGTTGGATTGTTAGCGTTGATTGTTGCGTTCATCAATGTCAGGTTTGTTTCATATTATGCATTCAGTGTAATTATTAAATAGCTAACATTGTGAAATATAATCGTATAAATAAGATAATAAAATGGAATAAGATGAATGAGATAAGCCCCTGATTATTATAGTATGATAAATAACTATAGGCCTAGGTAGGTTGGACTCAAAAAGTGTAGCCTCTACGGTCTTCAGGTTGATGAGGATTTGGATGAGCTTGGAATGAGCCTATCAATCGTTTGGCTGATACCTTTGGCTTGTGTCAGTCCTTCCCAGTATTGATTGACTATTAATTATAGTTTGCTGAATGACCCCACCACAGCTAGGTTATACGGGGGTACGAATGAGCTGGTGATTATGAGACTATGAAGTGATGATAAGTGAAATGAAAGGACGTTTACAAAAACCCATGCATTATGCGGGATTCGAACCCACGCCCAACGGTGATTTCAGTGTGATTTTGGTGATTACCGCAGCTGACTGAACATCTAAGACCTAAACATCTAACGTAGGTCCTAGTATATTAAAAATAGAATTGCCTAGGGCCTAGGCAATGGGTGAAGCTACTTACTAGCTCAATGATTACACCATAGGCCAAGAGAAAGTACGCCTATAATATAGTGTACACCTGCTGTAAACTCGATGCTTGAAGCCTACAGAAGCTAATCTAGTAGGTAATAGATCTGGTCTTAGCCGAGAACTTTTTGTAAACAACTGAGGCCTAGGGCCTAGCCCACAAAAGCAATGCCCATAGGCCTAGGTACTGAGCTATAGGTTGGGCCTAGGCATAGGCGTATAGGCTATATGCCATAGTTTCCTAGATAGAAGTACAGACTCACGTCTCGGACCTAGCTAGGCCAGGTATATGATGAGCTTATTGTAATATAATAAACAGTTTCAATGTAAAACAACGAGTCTGATATGATATTTTACTGTTTGAAAGATCTATAGACTTACTCTCGTCTGAATGTCGATTGCTGAAGATCATGTGAGGGCCATCAAGTCTGACAGTTCATATATTAATTCGCGAGCTAGTGCCTTATAGTCAGGCGGAAAATTGGATAGTTCAGTTACTGGAAATGTTGAATGCGTCAAGGAGCTTATGAAAACGATCTTGGATATTCATAACATCTAATTCGGCTTCTTTGAGGTCGACAATAGCGTTTATTAAAACTTGATCGTCCATGTTGATTTACGTCAAGTCACCAACAGATGATAGCTCACCACGTAACTCGCACTCAAAAAGCTCTCGGTTCGAAACGTGAAATCTTTGCGACTCGACAAGAGTCGGTATTTGGTCCCCAAGACTAGGGTTTGTGACGTTACAGCCAAAACACGACTCATCTCGTAATGTGACTTGAGTCGTGATGGCTCAAGACTTGACATCCTGGCAGCAGGCACAACCGCAGTCTCGGAAACGGAAATGTGGGGAATCGCCAACGGAACAACTCGTTATGCAGGCTCAAAGTGCTATCCAATCCATAAAAAACCGTGTGCCACCTAGTGTACCGGTAGCTAAGCTACTCACTAATCTCGAGATTTTTGGAACATTGGTCGTGTCAGAAATAAGCACAATTAAATCGACTCCCAAGGTGAGGATACTTGAAGGCAAAATACTGCAACTAATTGCTGACGTACAAGCAGAAGACGATACAGAATAATATGTAATATAATCATATGTAACAATTTTGAATTTTCGAATTTTGGAGAGAGTAAAAATGCTAAATCCCAGGCCAACAGTTCATTATCTCTCATATGTTATTAATGATATAATTACCAGTGTTTCTATCTCGAAACGCAACTCAAACAAACACATACCGGTACAGCTGTTTTGTATATTGAAGAAATGATCTTGTACGTACTCAAGTTGATTGTATTGTATAATAACGTTTATTATGATGTTTCTATTTTTTATTTTTGAGCCAATGATTGATAATCCTCCTGCCATGAAACTGCACCCTCATTATTGAAGTAATTAGTGAATTCCTAACGCATTACAGTTGGAGCACGTGCTACACGGTTTCCTCCCTGGGGGCCGATTCCACGTAGACCCGGAGTATCGTGTCTCCAATTGCCTAGAACGATATTGCCATCTACTTCTCTATCGAAGGAATCAGGTGGCATGTAGGTGGCAATAGTTTCATCCCTTAAGTTGTGCAATGCACATGCCGTTAATGTAATTAGCTGAGTCTTTTGAGCTCCCAGATTTATTATTGAAAGGAATATTCTGAACCGATTTGCTAATATTCCGAAGGCATTTTCTGATATTCTTCTTGCTCGGCTCAAGCGATAATTGTGTATCCGCTGTTCGTGGAGTAGATTGCGTAAAGGGTATGGCTTCATCAAATTCGTAGATAATGTGAATGCATCGTCAGCAACGATCACAAAAGGTACAGGTAATGTACGTTGAGGCAGACATCGGGGAGGTGGAATATTCATCGAGTTCGTATCCGAGGCCTTTGCCAGATCACTGTCTCGAAATACTCCTCCATCACTTACTCTGCCATTCGTGCCAACATCTATGTATATAAATTTGTAGTTGGCATCTATAAGAGCAAGCAAAACAATACTATGGAAGCCTTTGTAATTGTAGTATGCAGATCCTGCACTCCTCGGCGGGCGAAACCCAATATGTTTTCCGTCCATTGCCCCCAAGGCATGAGGGTAGTTCCATTTCTCGAAAAATTCATTCGCAATCTTTACCCATTGTTCTTCTGTGTTCGGTATCTAAGAAGCAGAATACAAGTAATTACTAGATAGATTAGTGAAAGTACCAATTGTTTGGTGAATAGGCCGTATCCTCAGGCGGTCGGTTTCTGGTTCATGTAGAGTGGTGGTAGCTGACGGTTAGGACTAGAAGGGCAGGGCATGAACCTTGACATCACAATCTAGTTGACTATTCAACACAAAACTTCACCCTCCCTGGCCCTAACCATCACTTAGAAATCTATAACACATTGACATAACATTACTCTAAAACATACCAATTAAGGATACGGCATAATAACCGACTTTTTGTGTTTACCTTCAAGTAGGTTTCTTTCAAGACGTCATATATTGCTTGGCAAACTTCAGGAACATTCAATGAATTTGTACATGCTGGGATACGGGTAGCAAACTGCAGGCCCTGGTAACTGTTTCCCGATGCCAAAAAACGTAAAGTCTAATGCTGTTTCTCATGTGGGTGTCCTGTTACTTGGTCAATGGCTCTACTAATTCTAGTAATGTATTGAAGGTGGTTTCGTTCATGCTCAAATAATTTGTGAACGCCAATGGATCCTCAGATGCTAGTTCCGAATGCACGAGGTCAAGTGAACTTCTTCCTCGTAAACTCGTCTCCGTATCCATGATCTCTTCTTCCTGGCTCTCGCTTTATTCACATTTATAACATTTAAAATATCCTCCAAGTCGTCTGACACATCTGTCAATGCAGCCATGTTTGAGATTGACATTTGCCCACAGTATGATTTGACTGTCACAGCCTCTGTGAATGCAGATAGGCATGTCTGAGTATTATACGCACTGCATACCAAATGCAAGATACGCGTGTTCAGCTAAATCCTGATCACATTATACACCTTTCAACTAATTGAGTAGTGTATAATGGTACTTTCAAGATTCCTTTCACAAATTCGTGAGTTGATTTAATACAATTGCAGAATAAGTTGAAACGTGTAATTCAGGCTTAAACTTATACTTTACTGTTTTTTTGTTTTTTCTAACTTTTGTAGGTAATTCACAAGTTTTATTGCTAGTCTCCAGTTAACACACACTTCCAACCTTACCATTTTACCACCTGCTGCATGCTGCCTTCCTCTCACTGCAGCCATCGCTCATCGAATACGCTTATAATCAGCTAGTACCTCTTTCTCTATCGTAAAAGTATCGTATTTATTCATCGCCATCCCAACTCGAAATAATCAACAATAGCAACCTGAATTTCTCAATTCCATTCATTTTTCAATAACCTAGATATTTCTTATTTGTTACCTGGAAATCATCTCAACACTTTTCCATCTCCCTGACATTCCATCGTATAGGCTAACGCTCATTAATACAAGTAATCGCAGACCTTATCCCTATATTTGGTATTTACGCACCCAGTAGAGTTTAGAGAAACTATATTTGATAATTTTATTGAACTCGATAGAATACAGTATTGCCAATTACGTTGTAGGCTATTTCATGGGAATAACATATTATACATGATGTATGTGATTTTAAATATGAATAGTCATTTTCCTATATTCACAGATTTAGGAGATCCTATGGTTTGAGTGGTATAAAAGATAAAGTGACTAATTGTAAGAAGTGAAAGAGGAGAAGTAGTTGGTAATAATGTTTATTAATATTTACTGTTGGCTTTGGAAGTAACAAGGTGAGTAGGCCTACCAATATACATACATGAATAATAGATTAATGACTGAATTACCATAAATGCAATATAATTTGAATAATAAGTATATTGAACTGAGTTTTTAAAATGAAGTGAGTAGATTGAAGTGAACTTGAATACTGTGGCCATGACATTGAAAATACAATTAGATAATAGTGAAGTTAGATATTTATGATATAATAGAAAAATTAAGTAAGTATATTAAAATGAAGTTACGGCTACTTATCTGCATTGGCTAAGAGTTGGGCCAACAATTTATTTTGGCTTTTGACCACTTCCACCAACTCCTGCGAAGCTTTTGTTTGTAATATTGTTACAACCGGAATTTGGATGTTACGATCTAAAAGGATTCTAAGGAAGGGTGTAGCCAATAATTTAGAAGAGCGCTTACCAATGAATTAGTGAGAAGTTGGTTGTAGGGATCTTAGGGTTAATTACAAATCTATAGGTTATTGGACCTTGAATAATTAGTGTTTATTGAATAAAAGATAATTTAGAGTACAAATGCCGAAAGAGGTTATGAAACGAACCTGTCGTCTATCAATAATACAATTTTAACGGACCGACGACAAAAGAAACTAGAAGTTAAAAATGAAATGGTCAACCAGACTAATACTTAGCCACATGGTGAAGACCATTGCCCGAAAGAGTACGTCGATCGGGGACAGTAGCACGCTAAGATGTTAACAGCGGCTCTGTCCCTCCCGTCTTCTGGTATCTTCTCAAGAGAGACCGAGCTCCCTTATCACACACACTTTTATACACACACCTCACATGATGTTAATACGTGTCCGGTCTGTCGAGAGGGACATTTACGCTGACCAAGTAAATGTATAGTTTATTCTCCCTAGCGACAGACGTCGGAACAAAACGTGTAAAAGATGATGATCGTGGTTAATGGTCGATTAGAATAGAAGTTATGATTGAAGAAAAACAGTAGTTTATGAACTACTGTGACAATATTGATTGTTCAGTCTGTATTTTCATGAATCCTGTCTGCGTTTCCAAAAATAAGCTCATTTCTTCTGCTGCGGTGATTTTTCTTTTTTTTAGGAATTTTTGTGGTGGGCAAATCTAAATGGTTGGGTCTTTTACGGGAAATGTGTACATTTGTACATGTTGCTGGTTCAGCGGCCCTGGATGAAGATGGTATGGGCATGGAATGGATTTGTCGATGAAGCGTGTAATTGTTGAAGTGGAGATGAAGTTGTGGGACGGACGGAAGACTGGAGGGATAGAAATGTCAATGGTGAGGAGTGAACGGCAGAACTTCCCTCCGATGATTCCGCAAACTCCATGAAATCGTTGGGGAAAGTTCTCTCGGCTGGCTTCTTCCTTTTTTCTGAAAACAAATAATATAGTTCCAGTTTAGAAGCAAATGCTAAGCTTAGTGGTAGGCTTATACTTATCGGTAAATAATTCACATTTTAAAAGTCACAAAAGTATAACGGGACATAGGGTGATCTAATTATGGTTCTATAAAACAGGGGGTGGGGGAATGGAAGCTTGTCTATAGGGGCAACCAGTTAGCAATTAGTTTTAAAATAACTTACAATATTTTTATAGTAAAAAGGGTTTTTAAACCCGAGACCGGCAGCTTACCTCGAATTTAATAACGAAGTTGCACCCAATGTTATTGACCTCAGTGCCTCCTGCTAGCCCGTCCGTAGCTTCCTTGCCAATCAGCACGAGTATTTTCTCTTCGGTGATCGACAGTGGCGGAACTTCGATATTACCTCCTCCAGTTTTCTGGGTGGCTTTCCTGTACGTGACAAACCTCTTCTTTGTTGAGCTTTTCAGTTCCGTCCATTTCTTCTGCAACTGTTGAGAATCCATGTTATATTACTTGGTGGGCTCTTTTGTAACTCTTGGTGCATTTTTGAAGTATAAGTATGACTAAGTTATATTATGTGGAAATAGGAAAAATGAAAATTTGACAGTATACCAAACGCAGAGTATTGGGACACACCATTTAAGATGATGGTATACTAATTATTATTTGTATCAGCTGAATTCCTATAGTGGTAGGCCCTAGGCCATTGATTTTGTATTTTACAAGTTACACCAATGCCTAGGCCTATCCTAATGGAATGGAAAGAAGAATGTAGACATATAGATATTATATTATTTGTCTCCATCATTTTTATTCACAGTGAAACTTCGATGATATTCATAGGCCTACACCATACACATTTTAAAATCTGAAATATATTCAGCCCTAGGGCTCGGCCTACGATATTAACCCTACCCCAAGTCTTGCTTTGAATATCTCTCGAAAATTGTCTTCACATAAAACAATGGTTTCATTCAAATTAAAATAAATTTAGGACCTACAACTATTGATAGCTTTCATTATACTTACTTCGGGTAGGGGAGGTGGGGGCTACATGGGACACTTTTCACTCTTTTCATAATATTTCATGGAATTCCCGAACAAGACCTTTTTTTTTTCTTTTGACCTCTTCTACATACATTTATGCACATATGTGCTGTTGACAATAAAGCTCCATCTTGAATATTTTCAAGATTACAGCGTATTCAAGAAGATACTGCAACTGTCCCATGTAATCCCGACCCCGGGGTTACATGGGACATGCTTGGGGTTACTTGGGACAGGTGGTAAAGATGACTTTGTAACAGTTTTTATATCAGTATACATTTTATTATGACTATAATTTACATGACTTAGTAACACACTATTTATCATTTTATTTTTTTCCATTCAAAAATTCGTCAAGTGTCTGAATTAAGAGTTGAAATGAACTGAAATGTGAAAGTGTGAAGAGAACAGATAGCTTTTATTGAAATTTAAATTGTTCTGAAAGTAGTGGAAATACATGATCTCTGCCCCGGATCATCTCTGGATTATCTACAACAGAGACAATATCCCCTTTGTCAACCTCGTCCATATCTTCTGGCTCTGGAAGACGGAACACAGTGGGCGACGTTTTCACAAGAAAACTAACATCAAAGCGATCTCGTCTTATGTGTTTGATCTTGGCGATGTGATGCATGTGAGATGAACTTTTTATCACCACCCATGCTCCCACTCGAAGTGACAATGTAGGCCTAATGTTTTCGTCTTCACTCTCCGTTAGTTCTACAACCTCTTTGTCGGATGTAGAACTCAGGCTAACAAGGTCATCATCAACGTCTGACTCAGAATCTGTCGAGTCAACCTTTGGCTTTTTCCCTTTAACTTTTGAGCCTAGGGCCAATCTCCGTTTCGGGGCTCGAGATTTCAATTTCTTCATTTTCCCTTTGTTTTTTTCTTCTCGCAGGCGAAAGTTTTCTTCCAACAACAACTTTTCGGGTGTATCGGTTAGAATTCTTGTTGCACCCTTTTTACGTCCACCCGCACGTTTCTTTCTTGGAGAAGCCTTCGGATAGGGGCAAATGTCTTCTGGAGATAAAACTCGTACTTTTGTTAGACTTGTAGTTTGATTTGGTGTCAGCGATTTGCTGCAACATGGCAACTCCTTATCCGGACTTGCATGCAGAGTAATAGTTGGTGGTTGGACGGAACTGGAGGGTGATTGCAGGTCTTCCTGATTCGGATCTGGTCTGTCTGTTACGAAGGCGGACAAGAAATCATCGTCTGTGAAATTGTCCTAATTGAAAGGGTGAATCCCCGTAGCCTTGAAGCCACTAATGATGTTCCTGGGGGTGAATGATGCTAAGTAAGCAGTATTTGATATTTGGGCCACGTTATAAATGGAAACAGTCTTTCCGGGATTGGATGTCATATATGCATTTTGACTACTTTTGTAACTTCCTTTGAAGGGTCCGTAGATACTCATATCGAGCACTTGAAGTCGGTGACTGCAGTGAGGAGGGAATGTTAATAACGTCACCCCATGGTCTTTCGCATAGTTCACGGTGTGCACACCCAAATGGGAATCGTGGTTGTCAAAAAGTAGCAATGCAGGATTTTCATGAGATGCATTAATGGCGTGGACGAAGTGTTGAAATGCCAGAAAGAAGTTTTGCTCTGTCATCCAGCCACTTGGATGAGCCAAACCAAGACTTCCCACTGGAGCACCAGACAACATAAACTCCTTAAAGTGTACGCGAGGGAATATATAAACTGGCGGTACTGTGTTCCCGATTGCGTTGACGAATCCGAGCATCGTCACTGTCGCACCCCGTTCTGCGGACGTCGCCTGGCCGACTTGCTTCAAACCACATTGCGTGACAACTTTAGGACATTTAGTAACCGTGCTTATGCCCGTTTCATCACAGTTGAAAATTCTGTCTGGAGTGAATTTGTGCCTATTGAGGACAGATTCCAGCTTATCATAAAACATCGATACATTGTGTGCATTAAAGCTGGTTGCTCTCGACAAACTTGTTGCCTCGGGTGTCCGAATAGAGAGGGTAGGATTCCGCTTCATGAAACCTTGAAACCAATCTATGCCTGCCTTACCATTCTTTTGCCAAGTAGGCGGGTATGGTATATTCAAGGATACCGCATATTTATAAGCTAATGTTCTAGTGTTTTCTGTCGTCAATCCGTAACACATTTTGGATGATTTGATTAGGTATCCGACCAGCATCACTTCATGTTCCTTGGAAAAAACAAGCCTCGATAGACGATTTGGATCAAACTTATATTCGTCGATGTTTGCCAGCTGTTTTTCAGCAATGCACTCTCTTGATAATGCTGATTTAGACATCCCATATTTTATAGCAGTGGATCTTACAGTACCAATACCTTCAATTACTTCATGTACTCCTGCCTCCATTTTCTCAATACTACAAATTTCACGATTTGTTCTGCTCTTGTACTCGCGCATCTGCAAAGAGACAGGGTATATTTGAAGCACATGTTAGGCCTGAACATAACCTAAAGAAGTGTCCCATCTAGCCCCTTACAAAATGTCCCATGTAACCCCACCACACTTTTCTAGGAAAACATAATTATTACAAAATAACTAGAAGACCTACATCCCTTACAAGATTACCAAAAGATGCGGAAATGCTTGGTGAATGCAGATATATCAAGCTTTAGAACTCCAAATATTATAATGCTGAAAAATAACGTGAATAAAAAAGTACAAAATACTCACTTTGAATGTATGAAGAATTCAATCTCCAACCACCATGCTTCCAGAAGCTTCTATGACAAGATGGCACCTGGTTTCACTATATGAAGGGTGCTGCTTCCAAGTGGCTATGCTGAAAAGCTTGAAATACTAACCATCCAGTATATATGTGCCTTGTCCCATGTAACCTCTGTCCCAAGTAGCCCCCACTTCCCCTATCGTTCTTGGGCAATTTTCCACAGCATTCACGCTGGTGTGAATCTGTGCCCAGGCACGGACACGCTTCTCGTGTGTCACTTTGTGCCCATCGAACGCATCTCGTATCAGAGAAATTCTCGGTTCGATAGCACTTACCGATGCTAATACTTCACGCGAAGAATAATTGTTCTTGTTTCGCTTCTTGGCAACAGCAATTGCCCTACGGCTAACACTAGCATCACTTGGAGATGACATGCTTATGCTTTATCTAGGCTATAGATCAGTGGGGCCCTTCAGTGGGGGGGGGGGGGGGAAGTTTCTTTCTAATAAATCATAAGATGCGTATGACTATTCATTCCATTCTTATTACATGAACGAATGTTAGGGTTTGAGGGCGCGTTGAAGGAATTGTTATTGTCAATTGTGGGTCAAAAGGATGACCCTAGTGTGAGCATAAAGTTCCCGCCGGCATGTGAGTGTGTTAACAATAAATGTTGTTATTTCAACCACAGACTGGACCAGTGGATGGAGTAGTACTAAACTCTGACACCGAAACCAGACGCTTATGGGGGTTCGATTTCCACGTGAGGCGTATATTATGTAGAAAATGTATTTCGAATTATGAATGAAAAATAAAAGTTCGATAGGAATCATTGACACTGAACGTTGCGCCAACTTCCACCCCGTGAGTATTTCATTTTAATTGTTCAATTTTAATTTAATTTCCTTTTTAACTCAATTGCCATTATCTGGAATGAATTATACTTAATTGACAATGCAATCTTTGTGAACTGTAAACAAATTCACACAATGTAATTGGTTACACTAGCAGGTTAGCTGTCGATGAGAGGTGAATACTATGGCAATCCCAGCCGAAAGGGCGGCGAACAAAGGGAAAAATTGGAAAAATATTGCAGTGAGCATACTTTTGCATGACTTTTAAATGTTCGTAGAATCATACAATATAGAAAAACTTGCATCAACTCACATAGCATTGTCTCCCTTTTCTTTATATCTTCGATGAAGAGAATCACCTCTCCCAGGTCGTCCTTTTTATATTCTGAAATGTTATGAGAGTGATTATTAAATCACTAGCACCAGTAAATACAACTTGCATTATTATTGAAATATAATCCAGCGTCGAGATTCTCTATCAATTGATGTCGATTGGGATCGATAATCAGCTAGTAACTGATGCCTAGCGTTGAGAACGATCCTGTATGAAAACACTGATTGATCACGAGCGACATCGAAGACGATCGATAATAGCCTGGCGTTATCTATTTGTCGATGCCGAAAACATATAACATGGAGGAGAATACATAAAGGCGGAGGGAAAACGCTGGGTCATGTTCATTACTTTCTTACTGTGGCCACTATGTAGGAGAACATGGGCACCCTACCCCCATAAAAAACATTCATTCATGTATCATGTCTTATTTACATGAACGAAGTTTGGTCGTATATGACCGCTCTTTCCATCTATTTAAAACACGCTATATTAATTGAAAACAAAGTATAAACATATTATTAACAGAAAAGTTTTACACAAAATTAAAAAAATATATATATATTATGATAAACAAAATATAATGGGGAAATATTGATATTTGAATAATAATAGAAGCTTGGATATTACAATGAAATTGATCACAAATGAGCCAAGCATTGCTACAGCAATTACAATAAGAATGATACAAAGTTATAATACATATAATAATATAGACGATTGGGTGCAAGAGTATAATGGCAATTTACAGTCGTGAAAATAAATGAAACTACATAGTAACCGAATAATATGGATACCGGTAATCAATTATTAGTTCCAATTGTTTGATTTATACATCAAAAGATATCATTCATAATTCGATTTGAAGTTTTGAAGTTTGTAAGTTCTCATGAAATATAGCTTGTACCTTCAGATTGTCTTGTGAGAAAATAAGATTTGCATTGGTTTTCAATATAATTTGCAGTCTTGTGTTTTAGACAATATATGTGCACATGTCGATAAATATAGATAATCACAACGCAGGGATCACCTAGAGATCTACACAGTGTTGCCACATCCGGATTTTACAAAGTACTGAATTGACAACAAGAAAAGTACTGGATATTGAAAAATAGTAGTGAATTGCTAGTGAAAAACAAAATTGATATGGAACGAAAGTACTCGACTACTCGTTCCGTTTTTTGTTATGTGTTCATCATTCATAAACCTTCCGGAATGTACTCCCTCGACCGGCATCCATATTTTACATTTACAGCAATTTCATTTAAACAATTCATGATAGGGGCGGGCTACGAACTACGATAGATGGCTGAATATTACAAATTAAAAAAATTACTGAGGATAAGTGAAAAGAGTTGTGGGTCAATATCAATCACACATTCAACCAGTTCTTCTGCAATATTTTTTATTTGTGCTGAAAATGATCGCATTTCCCAAAAATTATTGATTGAATATATCTACTGCAAATAATTATAAGAGTGTCGTAGTTTTGAAATACGTAGGTTATCAAACGCATTAATTGAATCGTACAAGAAAGGAAACAAACATTAGGTGACATTCATAGACACTAGCCAACGATTGACATGGAAATGGCATCGAAATTACATTCGATAATGAAAACAGAGAAAATCAGGAAAAAATACTTTGTATAGGAATATGTGAAATGATACTGCGTTATAAAATATATGATCTTTAGTTCGGTGCTCACAAGGTCGAAAGGAAGATTCCATTCCAACGCCTTACATTTCAAACATTCTTAATAAAAAACAATGACAATGAAAAAACTTCCATAGCACCAAAACCGATACATATTGTTGTTGGTGCAGTAGCCGTATCAAGAATCATTTTGGTGGGTGGCTGCTTTAGCGTACGCTCTCGAAGTGGCATCTATTGGAAAGTTGCAGCTCGTTTTACCTCTCAAAAATTCCTTCGTTAAAAGTAACGGCTCCATTGTGCTTGTGACGATACGATTCCGTACTTTGGTCTTATTCAGAGTTACTTGAGAGAAAACCCTTTCTGCTGCAGCAGATGAATGTGGCAGCGCCAGCAGGGCCTTGATGAATCTAGTCAAGTTTGGGAACATTGGGTCTTCAATTCCATCTTTTAGACCGAACACATTATTCCAAAAGAATTCTAGCGTGCATCCCTTTCTCACACAATCTTCAAGGAACCCAACGTTAACTAAGGTCCGCCATTTACTATCAATCCTGTCAAAATCATCTTCAGAAACGAGATTAGGAAACTCTAAAGCCAAAGGCACAATAGAGGTGAATTCTCCTGACATACATTTTGCTGGTGCTAGCATTGGCAACTTCAAAAGCACAGAGTTTCGGAAATCCACTCTAGTCAAAACTTGTTTCACAAATTCGACATAGAAACTAGAGCATTTCAACCTGAAATCCTGAATGAGTGGTTGGTTTTCTCTATTAGGGCTCAAAGTTATTATCATAGCCTCCACCTTGCCACCAAAGTACATGTGCTCCAAAGTCTTGAATTGTCGAGGATTCCCGGGAACTATATCCGATAAATCGGTATTCTTGACGTAGTCAGCGTTCATATAGAAACTCAAGATGGTTTTCAATATCGTGGTGAGGCTTCCCAATAGGTCGTGTAAACGAAAGGACGTAGATTGAAACTCCTTGTTCAGTTTAATCACGTTTGGCAAGAAAAATGCGAGGAAGTTGATGTACAATTTGATAAATGGGTTTTCCATCCCTCTTAAAATCTGATTAGCTTTCTCATTCTTATCTTCCACTGCGCACAGTCTGAAGTAGGAGACTAAAGGTGTCCACTGTTCAGACAGCCGCTTTACTACATCATGTAGCGATAGCCAGCGAGTTTGAGAAGGGCGCAGAATTTTGTGGGGTTTCACGTTGTAAAGTTCTTGAATCGATTTGAATTCTGATAATCTCTTGGGACTGTTTTGTATGAAACAGTATATGTCTCTGGTTATTTCTTCGACGGACTTCGGCAAAAGTGAGCATGCTGCACTTGCACACAAGTGGAAGCTGTGGCATATGCAACGAGAAACAAATAAGTGCGTGTTGAATGTTTTGAGTTGCTCCTGAACACCGTTATTACACCCCATCATGGCGCTAGCATTATCTGCTGCAAAACCAACAAGGTTTGACTTTGATATATTGTGATTTTCAAAAAACTCCTTAATATCATTGAAAATCTGATCACTGGTAGCTACTTGTACAGCTATTAAGGCTACGGCTCTGTCAACAACAGAGCGAAGGTCAGGATCAAAATAACGTGCTAGCAGTGCTAGGGTTTTTGTTGCTGATATGTCTGTAGATTCATCTACAATGAGTGAAAAGTATTCTGACTGAAGATGTCTTACAATCCGTTCTCTACCAACCTTACTCAAGGCATGTTTTACAACAGATGTCGTCTTTGTTCGTGCACATTCAAATTTCTTTGCAATACTGGAGTCAATGCAAATAGTCTTGATAAGTTCCGGCAGTGTATCCATTATAGTGAATGGTAGATTATGCTCTGCAACATAGGCACTCATCCGAATTTCACCATCGATAACCGCCTTGGCATCCCTAGTCATTTTTTCTGATTATCGAAAAGAACATCCACCTGAGGAACATTTCTTTTCGACAATTTGTTATTGACATGTTTGGACGATAGGGCATGGCGCTTCATGAGGGTTATTGAACCACTCAGTTCAAGATTACAAAATCTGCAGAAAGATTGATTAGGGTTCAAATTACTAACAGTGATCCAATCTTTCAGTAATGGATGAGACATCCAAGAAGTGGTGAATTTTTGCACGTAGTGTTTTTTAGCGTATTTCCTACGGGTGGTTATGTCCGCTACTTGGTACTCATCACGTGCAGAATTATCATCAACTTCGATGACCTCGTTATTTACATCTCCATCAATAGAGACGGAATCAGGATCATCAAAATCTCGCTCTTCGTCGGAAATAGCATCATTGTTCTGCTCGTGCGATGGTACGTCTAGTGCTCCAGCAAAATCAATGTTGACAATTCCGCTGTCAACATTATAAGAAACAGCAGTCTCTGAAACTTGCTGCGGCAGTGACTTGAATCGAAACCGGTTCAGTTTGCCCTTCATCTTCTCCACAAACTCCAGTTTGCCACTGAACATTTTGAAGCTATGTGAGCATCTATAACAATATGGAATTCGATAAATTCATTCAGGTCAGATGGCCCAGACTACGGAGCTAGCTTTGATAGTAACCCATATTTGAACAATGCAGGCCCAAGCCTGCAATCTAGGAGTATGCCTAGGACCAATACCCAAGAAATAAGTTTTTAAAAAATTGGTACAATTCTATTCGTATTTGTAATTTTGTACACATATTAGTATGTATGAATCGAATTACCTGAGTCAGCTAAAATATTGTCACGACTTCAACCTCCAGGCAGTCGGACTCGGACACCGTCGCCGTTCGAAGTCGTACAACAACACGTTGAAACTTGAAAAACGTTCTTAATTAAAGATAAACATAAACTACGCATGAAACTAGTCGACAGTCAGTGAGTCAGCAGCAATCTGAATTCGATGGTAGGTAGGACGACCGTGGGCGTGAGACAAAGAGCAGCTGATTTGAGATTTGAGCATTGACAATGAGTATGAGGTCTATGTCTTCAATCGTTCGATAGAAGCTGCACAAGAGCAGTAACAACGCGCGTAGTCACGTAGAGCTATGAGTATTGCATATCGACAGTTCACTCGGCCTGTCCTATCATATCGATAACGCGGGAAGTCGTGTTGTAAAGAAGGTGCTAATTTTCAATTTAAAATGCCATGTACGGGGGAAAAAGATGGGTATAAATTTGGTTGGATTCGTTAATTTTTATTATTCACTCGGAAATTGGCCATTAACAACTGAAAAGTGAATTTATTCGAAAAATCACTAGAAAAAATTAGAAATGTAGAAATAGTACTAGATAATGAACAGTACTCACTAGATCACTAAATCATTCCAAAAAGTACTAGATCTAGTACTAAAGTACTAGCAGTGGCAACACTGGATCTACACGGCCGGTTAACCGTCGAGAGAGCAACCGTGATCTCTGGAAGCAACTTTTGACATTTCTGATGAGACTCAGCTACTCGAAATAAAGCAAAACATATGTTTCAACATCTTACCCATTATTGAAGAAAGGATGCTGGGGCACACCCGAAACTTCCTCATCAATTTGTCCAATTTTTCGCCACGACTGCCGGGCGCAGCCAGTTCTCGCCTGTTCGCTAAAATCGCTTAAGACCAAGTGGTGCAAATATTAATAAACCAACTACTACAAATAAGTTAAATATCAAGCGTAATACTAGCATTGACTTCTTCCATTATACTGAGTTATATAACGTCTAATGATAAACAACATGCTGTCTTGACCACTGAATTCGATGCACCACCCACGGGCGGTAGGCTAGAATGATGTTTCAATAAAACATCAAACACACTTATTATGATTGCCATATAATACAACTATTACAATGCTAATTTGTGTACATACATACACATCTACTCGAATAGTTATCATGCAAGATTCTATAGTTATTGCTGATTGAATTATTGCTGTCCACTTACTTTTTCCAACCAATTCGACATTGTAGAATGAATGAATGTTGGGGTTTTGAGGCGCGTCGACAACGAGGTCATTTTGCGCCTGTCAAATAATTTTATTAAGAGATAACCCATGACTAGATTAACATCGAAACCAACTAAAAACACCGAATATTCTAATTTTGGTTTCTAATTACTATGCCTATTACTATCATCACAGATCGTTCATATATGAATAATAATAATAATAATAATAATAATAATAATAATAATAATGTTTATTTACATGTCATAATGATGCGTGTTACAGAATATAGAAATATTGAGTTAGCATGTACAGACAATTATTTAATAAAATATGATGAAATAAATAATGAAATGGTGAAATGGTCAGAGGAAATTTTAAAGTTTGAGTAAGTTTAAGTTTCTAGTTCATTTTGAAAATTGTGTACGGAAGTCTATTTTATTTTCAAGTGTATTTATCATCAGTTTTGGATCATAGTCCTCTATACTATCTCCGAAGTAATCGTTAATGGAGTAATAACATTTAACAGTAAAAAAAGTTTTTAGGATATGTATGAAAGTATGTATTGCTGATATGTTTTTTATTGATGATGGTAATTTGTTATAAAGTTTAATGTTTATGAAATTTGAGTTTTTTTGAGCGAATTTTGTACTGAAGCGATTAATGTGGATATTTGTTTTAGTCCTTGTATTATGAGTGTGCACATCTGTGTTTGAATTTAGAGATTTAATATTTTTTTTTACACATAAAATTGCTTGTAACATATAAATACAGTGGAAGGTCAAGATTTCTAATTTTTGGAATAGCGGTTTGCAGTGAGCCCTTCTATTCACATTCATGATAATTCGAATCGCACGTTTCTGGAGGATGAACATTTTATTGGCATGTGCTGAACACCCCCAGAATTCAATACCATACCGAAGGTGTTGTAACATGCCAGTTTTCCCTGTCTAAATTTTGATGTTAATAAGTTCTTTTTGTTTGATAATTCCCACGTTGTCTTGACTTTCTGAGTCTGTTGATTTTATGACGACCATCCATTAACACCCTTCACCCCGTCATCTCGTGCCTGCATCCCCCATTCCACAAGCACACTTCAGTTGTTTTTCTCAAATGCATTAACTTTCTGTTTATATTCATCTTGTACCAATGTATCTAGTGTTTCAAGTGTATTTTGTCGAATGTGTACAAACCATAATTTAATCAGAACACTCGGCATAGGGCAGATACAATAAGTTTAAGAAGTGACAGATATATGACCAGGGGATGCATCAAGCCCCAAAAGCCAAAAGCTGATGTATGGTGAATTGTGATTGGTTTAAATTTGTATCCGCATATTTTATTGGTCGAACGAAAGTAAGCTCCTACAGGACAAGCCTGGTGAAACAGGGAGATGAGAGGAGAACGATATAGACAATCAGAGAGACAAGTCAGTGAAAACGTCGACCAGAGATCACGGGTTGGGGGGTCCGACTTCGAACCGGGTAGTTCAGCATCGCCAGCTTGGCGGAGTCCAACATCGCCAGCTTTGTTGACAACGAACGTGGAACAAGGCGAACTCGGTGAGGAGACGTGACTACCCGCCCCGGGACTCGAAGACGCGTGGTTCGGCGGAAACTTGCGTGTGCGCGCGTGGGGTGAGCGAACCAGCGAGCGAGGGACCAATCACGGTAAAATCAGACATTGTTTAAACCAATCTGCCCTGGTCAGTTAAATGAATATATATATTTTTCAGTATTGTTTGTATGAAGGTAGTTTAATTTATCTTTGTGTCATTTAAAATCACGTTGTGATCTCAATAGGCCATTGGGATGACAACTTTTCTTTGTTCCATTGTTACAAGATTGAAGTTTTGTGTTTTGTTTTAACGTCATTGTAGTCATTTTGTTGAAAATACACGTAATATTTTAAACTGATTCAAGTTTCAACGAGTTGCTTTTCCCGCAATCCCAGCTACAAAGATTCATTTTTGTTTTTTCAGATTTAGTTTGATTACGGTATTTTTGAAATTTAATTCTTATTTTTTAATTTCGATTTAGTCAATTTAGAGTAGGATTGGACAGAAAGCTACAACTGTCGCCCTGTCGTGGGGCAATCGAACATTGTTTTCTTCAAAGTATATTTTTATGTCCCACGTTAACCCTGAGATTATTGCATGATCTATTTTTTTTCAGTATATATTTTCCGAGTTTTAATGAAACTTGGTGGCGCCCGTAACTAATTTTTATTTTTATGGCATTGTGGTATTTTGTTTAAGTGGGTTTGCATAGTTTCCTGTTACTCGTGCGTTGTCTTCGTATGTGTTATTGTTAGGCTAATAAAGAGAGCGATGGCTGACAAACAGGACGTGCAGATTAAAATGGAGGGTAATTTGGATAGTGGTGAGGATAGGCCTATTAGTCCTCTGTCACAGGTTAGTCAGATAGGTGATTTGGATGAAACTAAAATTTTACAGGCTGGAGAAAGTCAGAGTATGATCACGGAAGTTCTAATGTGTTCAATGGTGAAAGGAATGTCGGAAGAGTTCAGGAAAATATTTGAGGGAATGAATGCTAGGTTTGATGGGCTAGAACGGCAGAATGTGGATTTGGGCGTTCGTGTCGATGAATTGAAATTTGAAAGTAGGTTCAGGTTTGAGCAATTGAATGAGAGAATTGAATGAGAGTTTTGGAGTGAGATTATCGGTTGTTGAGGAACAGGGAGATGAGGGGAAAAAGATGTAAATATTCAATCGATCAAAGCGTAAGTGGTAATTAGACTTAGAAGTGTAGCGAACAAAATATAAATAGTTCACACATAACAAACTATAGTCAAATTAAGTTAAATTTGGTCTCGTGTCTTATGTAGGGATACGAATATATACACATATATTGGATTGTAACCTAGTATAGTTTAGTGTATTCAATTTGAAGGGTAGTGGTGTATCGTTTGTATTGTGAAGTGGGTTTTCAAGAGATAATTCTAGTGATGACAGATTTAGTATTAGTAGTTTCTCTTCTAATTTCATCGTCCAGTTGACTTTTTGTTCGGATAGCGGGATCGTTGTTTTCTTTCTGTCTTAGGTTTACAAATTAGGGATGGTTTTGCAATTCGTCACACAACGGGGGGTTAATAACTTGGGTGGTAAACTGTTTAGCATGTACCCTCATGTTGGCCGAGTGCAGCATGTGTGGACTTTATACGATGTCGTTCCCTCATATTAGCAGGAAGCTAAGTGAGAGGAATTTTTTATTTTTGTTTTTTTATGGGTCACCGGTCATGTCAAGGCAGTGATCGCCAAGTTACACAAGTCGCGACTGTAATCGTTGAATTTGTGTGATAGATCAGCTTCATGATACGGACAAGTTATTATCGAGGTGTATGATCGAAATGCAAGGGTGTTGGAATGTTAGGTGAAAGGGCAGAGTTAAGATGATGAAACAGTGCTATCTTGCTTATGGTGATATCCGTTTTGGATACAAATATTCGTCTCCTTGAATTGTCTGTAGAATATCTTAGATCACACCTTCAAGTTGGTATACTTTTTATTCGATTCGGTTAATTTTGATTCGAAAACCTTCGATTCATAATTATTCATTATTTTAAGGAGTTGAATGTATTGGAAGAGTGTTTATACTTATCAGTAGAATTATGGTAGAATGGGGTACGTGGTCGGTGATAGTTATGTCTGGTCGTCAACCTCGAGTCCTTTGTCAGGGGTAGTATGTTTAACTAAGAGGGTGTTATACAGAGATGACACTTGAGTAACAGGTTTTTGGCGTCAAGTAGTATTCTTAACATGATGGGGGGTCGTATTGGGTTTGTGTGGAACATCAAAATTACCTAACCCGCGCTTATATCGTTTTAGGAATAAGTCAATATGATGCTATGAGCAGCATTTTAACGTATTCGGGGGGTGTTGTAACATGCCAGTTTTCCCTGTCTAAATTTTGATGTTAATAAGTTCTTTTTGTTTGATAATTCCCACGTTGTCTTGACTTTCTGAGTCTGTTGATTTTATGACGACCATCCATTAACACCCTTCACCCCGTCATCTCGTGCCTGCATCCCCCATTCCACAAGCACACTTCAGTTGTTTTTCTCAAATGCATTAACTTTCTGTTTATATTCATCTTGTACCAATGTATCTAGTGTTTCAAGTGTATTTTGTCGAATGTGTACAAACCATAATTTAATCAGAACACTCGGCATAGGGCAGATACAATAAGTTTAAGAAGTGACAGATATATGACCAGGGGATGCATCAAGCCCCAAAAGCCAAAAGCTGATGTATGGTGAATTGTGATTGGTTTAAATTTGTATCCGCATATTTTATTGGTCGAACGAAAGTAAGCTCCTACAGGACAAGCCTGGTGAAACAGGGAGATGAGAGGAGAACGATATAGACAATCAGAGAGACAAGTCAGTGAAAACGTCGACCAGAGATCACGGGTTGGGGGGTCCGACTTCGAACCGGGTAGTTCAGCATCGCCAGCTTGGCGGAGTCCAACATCGCCAGCTTTGTTGACAACGAACGTGGAACAAGGCGAACTCGGTGAGGAGACGTGACTACCCGCCCCGGGACTCGAAGACGCGTGGTTCGGCGGAAACTTGCGTGTGCGCGCGTGGGGTGAGCGAACCAGCGAGCGAGGGACCAATCACGGTAAAATCAGACATTGTTTAAACCAATCTGCCCTGGTCAGTTAAATGAATATATATATTTTTCAGTATTGTTTGTATGAAGGTAGTTTAATTTATCTTTGTGTCATTTAAAATCACGTTGTGATCTCAATAGGCCATTGGGATGACAACTTTTCTTTGTTCCATTGTTACAAGATTGAAGTTTTGTGTTTTGTTTTAACGTCATTGTAGTCATTTTGTTGAAAATACACGTAATATTTTAAACTGATTCAAGTTTCAACGAGTTGCTTTTCCCGCAATCCCAGCTACAAAGATTCATTTTTGTTTTTTCAGATTTAGTTTGATTACGGTATTTTTGAAATTTAATTCTTATTTTTTAATTTCGATTTAGTCAATTTAGAGTAGGATTGGACAGAAAGCTACAGTGTGACTCAAAATTCGAGAAATATACCAGTCTTGTAGTAAGTGTATCTGTAATTGACCGTATTGATCTAACTGCAAATAAACCAGAGTTAAGTTTTTTCGTTATATGATATATGTGTTTTTTCCAGTTCAAGTTTTCATCTATTATTATTCCTAGAAATTTTGTTGCATCTACTCTTGATATAATCGAATTATTTGTGTTATTTATTAATGTGGGTACAGCGTCGATGTGATTCGATTTTTTACTAGAATGAAACTGAATAAAATTTGTTTTCACATCATTAAGTATTAGTTTGTTGTTGTTAAACCACGTGGTTGATTCAGCAAGTTTTGATTCTGCAGCCCTAATTAACGAGTTTTCATGTGAACTATGTGCTATAATATTTGTATCATCGGCAAACAGTTCAGAATTTGATATGTTGAATGGAAGGTCATTGATAAAAATTATAAAAAGAAGGGGACCTAAAATTAAACCTTGCGGTACACCAATTTTAATTTTTTTTGTATCAGATAAATATTTTTGTTCTGTCCTATTTTCTTCTATATGAGTTATTTGTACTTGTTGCGTTCTGTTTTTTAAATATGACTCCAGCAAGTCGTGTGCGGTTCCTCTTATTCCGTAATAGTAACATTTATTTAATAGAATATCGTGATTCATGCAATCGAAAGCTTTCGATAGGTCACAAAAAATACCGATAACTTGTTCTTTATTTTGTAAGTGACTCACAATTTTCTTCAAAAAATTTTCGATTGTATCTCCTGTTGATCTGTTTTTTCGGAAACCATTTTGACTATCAGATAAAATGTTGTTTTTGTCTGAAAATTTTACTATTCTTTCATTTATTATTGTTTTTATGAGTATGGTTTAGGGGGCCATACACATATAACAGAAAGTAAAGGACGACACAGAAAAAATAACATGTACTCAACCTATAGCTTATGAATAAATACACGTTAAAACTCGAAACCTTTCTATAACAACGAGTAACTATATATATAGCAACAAATTGTGTGTACATGGTGTAGAGGGCCATATACACACTCTAAATAATTAATAACAACTATGCTAACGTACAAGTCTAAAGATAAATGTTGGTGATTGTTAAAACGTATAACTAGTAGTAATAGAAAGCCAGTTAAAGGTATTGGGTTACTTATTAAAAACTGATACACGAAGATTTTATGAAAAACGTCTTCATGATCAAGTACAGAGCGTTTCGACCCAGTACTAACTAATAACTATCAAGTATACATTAAATAACTAACTTATAACATAAAATAACATGAATCAATAGAACCTGTCAGATGGCGTCCAAGAGGTTCACCAATCTCAGAAACACGAACAGCTTGTCAATTGAAATGGGGCTATTCTCAAGTATCTGCTCTATCGTGTTTCCGAGGGATAACCGTCTTCTAATAGCGTTGTATTTGTTGCAGGTTACTAAAATATGTTGGACTGTTAAAGTATCATTGCACGAGTCGCACACTGGAACGAGTTTCTCAGGCGTAAAAAGGTAAGAATGAGTTAAAAGTGTGTGTCCTATTCTAAGTCGAGTTAAAATCACTTCTTGTCGCCGTGAGCCACGGATAGATGAACCCCAGGGATAAATTGTCGGTTTGATCACCTTCAACTTATTGTTGATTTCATTGTTCCATGTATTCTGAAATCGATCTTTGAAAAGTTGTTTAAAATGTGACTTAAGGTCGTTAAAAGGAACTCGAGGCGCGTCAATTTGGGGCTTCTGCGTCGCATCCTTAGCTGCCGCATCAGCTTGCTCGTTACCCTGAATTCCTGCATGTCCAGGTAACCAACAGAACACTACACTGACATCCTGCGAGGCAAGGACGGTCAGGAGTGTCTGTACTTCCTGGATCAAGAAGTTATCAGGGTAAATCTGAGCAATAGCCTGGAGCGAGCTTACGGAGTCGCTGCAGATCAGACACTTCTCCTTCATTCTCCTTTTAATATGTTCGAGTGTTAGTAAAATAGCGAATAGCTCTGCAGTGTACACACTACACAGAGGGTTCAATTTAAAATTCCTGCACTCTGTATCACCTGAGCAAAAAGCACTTCCAACTTGACCGTTGAGTTTGGATCCGTCCGTATAATATGTCGTGAAATCCTTGTATTTTGAACAAATTTCCCGGAATAGTTGCCGGTAAACTAGTTGGCTAGTATCTGCTTTTTTGTAATAAGAAAGTTGGAGGATACATTTTGGTCTGTCAACTAGCCAAGGGGCGATAGGACACACTGATACAGGATACACTTGAGGACGACGGAACCGAACATCAACTAAAAACCTATCGAGACGGATACCCGCAGGCGCCGTTGACGTAGGTTTCGCATCGAAGAGAGGCTGAAAATTAGGGTTGAAAAGACAGTTGTAAGTAGGATGCTTCTTAATACATAAAAGTTTTGAGGCATAAGAGCATAGTAAATACTGTCTACGTAGTTGGAGAGAAGGTTCACCAGCCTCACAATACAGGCTTCCCACCCGACTGGTACGGAGTGCTCCAATAGCCAGTCGGATGCCTGTATTGTGGACGGTGTTCAAGGGTTTAAAGTAGCTTATCCTTGCCGAGTCGTAGACAACACTGCCGTAATCTAGTTTTGATCGTACTAAAGCACGGTATAAGCGAAGCATTGTAGTACGATCAGCTCCCCATTTGGTGCCGCTCAGGTAACGTAGCATATTCAAAGATTTAAAACAATTTATTCGCAGTTGAGATATATGATTTTTCCAATTTAATTTTTTGTCGAATACCAGACCCAGAAATCGTGTCGACTCTGAGAAAGGTAATGGATCTCTGCCGAGGAAGATGCTTGGGTCTGGTTGCGCACCTCGCAATCTACTGAAGTGCATGCAGGTACTTTTAGTTGCAGAAAACTTAAATCCCGTTCGGTTCGCCCACTTCTGTAGACTGTTTATTGATAGTTGAATCTGTCCAGAGGCTACATCCACGTTTGCTGACCTGCTGAAGATGGCCAGATCGTCAACAAACAACGAGGTGGAGACTGGATGCTGTACACATTCAACTATTTGATTTATTGCTACTGCAAATAACGTACAGCTGAGAACGGAGCCTTGAAGTACTCCGTTCTCTTGACTAAAATTGTCTGATAAAATGTTTTGAACACGAACACAGAAACGACGATTAGACATGAAGTTACAAATAAGAACGGGAAGGTGGCCTCTGAAATTCCATCCATACAGAGATTTTAAAATGTTATAGCGCCAGGTCGTGTCGTAGGCTTTTTCAAGATCGAAAAATACACCTATAACATGCCGCTTTGTGAGAAATGCCTCCTGAATAAAGTTCTCCATACGCACGAGGTGGTCTAGAGTGTTCCGATGTTTTCTAAAGCCAGACTGCTCTGTGCAAAGGAGTTTTTTATGTTCGAGCCACCAAACAAGGCGATTGTTGGCCATCCTCTCCATCACTTTACACAAGCAGCTGGTTAAAGAAATAGGTCTATAACTAGAGGTTTGTTTCTTATCTTCTCCCGGTTTTAAAATTGGTATCGTTATGGCTTTTCTCCACGGGTCTGGAAAAGTGTCCGTGGTCCATATGAGGTTAAAAAATGAAAGTAGATGGTCAATCGCATCGGAAGATAAGTGTTTTAAAAACTGATTGTGGATCATATCTTCTCCTGGAGATGTGTCGTGCGATTTCTCAATAGCGTTTTCCAGCTCCCATCGATTGAACAGCGTGTTATAACTCTCTGTGTTACTAGACGAGAAGTTTAGACGCTGTCTTTCTTCATCATGTTTTATTTTCTGGAACGACGCCGAATACTGACTCGAGCTGGAAACATCTGAGAAATGAGCACCAATAGCGTCAGCTATGTCTTTTGGTGCTGTGACAAGATCATTATTCACTCCCAGACCTGTTATAGTTGATGTCTTATATTTTCCATCTATCTTTCGAACCTTGTGCCACACTTTCGTTGCAGAGGTGTGTACTGTAATGGTTGATATATACGCATTCCAAGAAGATTTTTTAGATACTTGAATGGTGTAGCGAGCCTTTGCACGAAGTTTTCTGAATGCCATCAGGTTGATTTCTGTTGGATATGTATTAAAAATGCGTAGTGCTCGTTTCCTTTTCTTTATAGCCGGCTACATTCTTCATTCCACCACGGAACCGGAGTGTGACGCAGTTTTCCAGACGTGAGGGGGATACTGTCCTTAGCAGCAGCGATGATCGAGTTTGTTATACTCTCTACCCTCAGATCTACATCTTCGATATTGAGTGAATCTTCTATGCGACAGAGGCCTGAAAACAGTTTCCAATCTGCACGTCGAAGATTCCACTGAGGGCACCGTTTAGGTGGTGTAGTTCTCATTGTAAGGTTCAGAAAAATGGGAAAATGGTCACTACCACATAGGTCATCGTGGACATTAAATTCTAAAAGTGGAGCAACTGCTGAGGTACAGACAGAGAGATCAATGGAAGAATATTCACCATTACACGCATTAAACCTAGTGTTCTCCCCATTGTTCAAAATAACCAAATCTTCATCGTTGAAAATTGTTTCTAAAAGACGACCTCGCCTGTTGGTATCTGTACTACCCCACAATTGATTGTGGGCGTTAAAGTCACCTGATATAACGAAAGGACGTGGTAGTTGAGCAATCAGATCGCGAATGTTGAGTTCTGTAACCGGTGCCCATTCCGGAAAGTAGATGTTACATAAAGTGATCGGCTGTGGTAAAGATATATGGACTGCCACTGCTTGTAAAGGTGTCTTGAGCAGCAGTGGACGCACATGATAATCATCCGACACAGCCGTCGCAACTCCTCCTTGAGCTCTCAATCCGGTCAGGTCGTCGAGACGATAGAACGTGTAACCTTTTAAAAATGGGGAGTCCGTTTGTTTAAAATGCGTCTCTTGGAGCAAGAAACATATAGGTTTAAAATGACATGCTAAAATCCTAATTTCCTCTCGGTGTCTGTAAAAACCATTAGAGTTCCATTGTATAAAAGTCATAATGGTACTAAATGAAGAAATGAACAATACGGATATAAAACTACAATAAAAGGTTTTATATATTCAAAAGATGAGTTCAGGTACTGTACTGTACGTAGACTAGTTGATTATTTTCTTTCTAGTTGTGCCAGACCAGGTTTGTCTATGTGGCCTTCTACTTCCATGTTCTCAGCAGAAGTAGGGTTATTGGGCAGCGCTTTCGACTGATCTGCCGTATCGATGTTTTCCCTTGATAGAGATCGGTTAATTTTTAGAGTATTGCTCTGACACGACACTTGTGGAGTACGAGTGGTCGGGAGCTTTTGTTTCGTGAGAAGACTATTGATAGTTGCATCTTGTTCCTGCTTATGTTTCAGCAGTTCGGTAATTTTTTCATTTTGATCCATTATTTGTTTGTCTTTTTCAGCTATCACCGTTGCTTGTTCCGACAGAAGATGTGATTGCTTGTCGAGCTGCTCTTGTACTCTTGCAAGCTGCGTTTGTAGATCTTGTATAGCCTGCATAGTACTATCAGCAACCACAGGTACCTGTTGTGGGGCAATTCGCTGACTCAGGGACTTTATTTCTTCCCCTTGTATAATCATTAATTTTTTAAGCTCAAGAAAGTCACTGTGAACCGGAGCCGTCTGCTTTCCTCTCCCAGCGACTTCAGAAAAGGTAAAGTTGAACGTGCTAGAGGGAAATATGGTGTTGAATTTGCGCCTTGCATCGTATGGGGATAATTTCTCAGTCGTCATATACTCTAAAATCTTCTTTTCTTTTCTCCAGGTCGGACAGTCTTGTGAAGCAGCAGAATGGTTGCCCTTGCAATTGATACACAACGGCTCAGAAGAACACCGCTCGTTGCCATGAGGTTCCATGGAGCAGGTAACACAAGCTTCTTTACCTTTGCAGTTCAGCGTCGAGTGACCAAATCTTTGGCACTTGAAACAACGCTTAGGTTTAGGAATGTATTGGCAAACTTCGAGCTTGTTGTAACCTGCAACGATCATAGAAGGTAAAGTGGGAGAAGAAAATGTCAGAATAAGTGACGGCGAAGGGTCTCCACCTTGCCGAGTTGGGATCCTATATACTTCGATGACGTTTTGGCTAGCTAGCTCAGCTTTAATCTCATCTTCGCTAGAGTCGATAAGATCGTAGCTTCTAACGAAACCTTTAGTGTAGTTGAGAATTTTGTGGGCTGTTACTCTGATGTTAAAGAAACCGTTGAGCATTTTGGCGTTTTGCAGTAGATTGGATTGAGAGTCATTCAAAGTCTCTACTAACAGAGTTCCGTTCCTGAGTCTCTTGAGGGATTTGAGTCTTCCTGTGACGTTGTTGATCACGCTTGATATTTTAAAGAGGGAGTGTTTAAGAAAAGTTTTACCTTCTTCCGCACTTTCGATGATGAAATAACGAGGTGTGGAGGAAACTTGGCAGAACAAATCTTCAATTTAAATAGGAGATTCGAGAAGAGGGCGATACCTCTTATTGTTTTTCTTTCCATTTTTAGGGGGAGGGGGGGATTGTGAACAATTAGAGGGTTCCATAGAATATTTGGGGACAACCAACAACAATTGCTCGGACCAAAGGACTCAACTAACCCTAACTGGTACTACCAGACAGGGCCTTGTAAACAGAACCAGGTCTAGGTCTTGCAGCTGCTAGACCTGATCAACAACACTGCAAGACAAAGAGCAAGTTATGATTTCCTAAGCAGCAAGCGGCGTGCAGGAAAGTGCCAATTTTACGTCCGGGCGCACATAGACGCAATCGACCTTTTCACAGGATAGTTGGAGTTGACATTGTCATACAACCCCTCCTACCCTGCTATTGCAGCCAACGCAATCTATGCACGAGCCCAATGCAGTCGAATCATAATAGCAGATAAGTCGAGTCATGTCCTTTTATCGCCAGAGTTGTCAACAACCGTGGGCGTTTCGAGAAGGTGGAGGGAGCCGGCAAGAAGAAGAAAGGTGAGAGAAGATGAGATAAAAGAAGACGATAGATAAGGAGAGAAGTGAGAAGAATAAAGCAACACTCAGCACTCCCTCCACATACTCCGGTCACCAAATGGAACCCACTCGACCGAGGCGGTCCGAACTTGGTCTGGGCCCTCACCCCAGACCTTATCGCCATGGGTGACCCTGCTGGGAGCAAATGAATTGCTCCCGACGATAGCTCTGGGGATCACGGGGCCACGCAAGCCCCCACACCACGTCAAGGTGTCCGGATCCTTTGAGGGGGTCGACATTGTAGATACTGAACGTTGTGTAGTAACAAACGAAGTGATATGGCAAGATGGCTACCAACAATGAACACCGAAAAAACAGTGTTGATAAACAACATTTGGTACTTTTCGAACTAATGAAAATGAATAGTTGCTCGAATTTCGGTACCCATTGTCGTGCATTAGTAAAACCACCGCCTTCCTTAATGATCGTAGTTCGTGCGTCTTCTCTCTATACAATGAGATTGTCTAAAAGATAGATGTGCGAATTTCAGTACCGTGCATAAGTAAAACCATAGACTTCTCTATGTTGAAACGACCGCAATACTAACAAATGTGGATCGTTCTTCCTCCTCTCCGAAAAGAATGAATGAATGAATGTTAGGGCTTTACGGCGCGTCAACGACGTGGTTATTTTGCGCCGGTTTCATGTTAATCTAGTTATAATAAAATAATAAAACGATATATAAAACCACAGGCTCCGGTGTAAAAGGCCGGAGCCACCAATAGATCTAATAACAATAATACAACTATGAATGTAATACCAGTAAAATAACTAAATCTAATAACAGTATAACGACTATGAATCTAATGGCAGTAAAACGAATATAAATCCAATGATAGTAAAACGACTATAAATCTAATAACAGTAAAACGACTATGAATCTAGTAACAGTATAACGACTATGAATCTAATAACAGTAAAACCACTATAAATCTAATAATAGAACGACCACAACATATCATCACACACTCAGGATCCGGTGTAGAAGGCCGGAACCTGTTGACAACACGACTATAAATCTAATAACAAAAACTTAGAACTAATATCACAGATCCTACAACTCTATTAACAATACTAAAACTACGAGAGATCAACACAGATTGAAGCTTGTCTATTAGATTTGTACGCTTCAGGAATGTGATTAGTTTGTCAATTGTTCTACTGTTATTTTCCAGGATGTTTGAAAGCGAGTCTCCCATTGCCAACTGCTGCCTAAGGACTCTGTATTTACTACAGGCTAATAGTATGTGCCGCACAGTCAGGATTTCATCGCAAGTGTCACACGTGGGAACAATTTTTTCTTGCGTGAATAAGTAGGAATAGGTAAGTATTGTGTGGCCAATTCTCAATCGCGTTAACACCACCTCCTCACGACGGGAGCTTCTAATAGAAGAGTCCCACGATGAAATTGTAGATTTAACTTCTTTAAGCTTGTTGTTTACTACTTGGTCCCACTCTCTTTGAAATCTTGATTTAAAAATTTGTTTAAAATATGCCTTCAAGTCTGTGGAGGGAACTCTTTGCTCATCCACTTGATTGCTCTGTGTAGCTTCCTTGGCGGCCTCATCGGCCATTTCATTCCCCCTTATTCCCACATGTCCAGGTAACCAGCAAAACACTACACTGACATCCTGCAATGCAAGGGCGGTCAGGAGTGTTTGCACTTCCTGGGCGAGATGGTTAGTGGGGTAAATCTTCTGTATGGCCTGAATAGAACTTAAAGAATCGCTAAAAATAAGATTAAAATTCTCCTGACGTTGCTTTATGTACTGTAGCGTTTTAATAATTGCAAACAGCTCAGAAGTAAAAACACTACACATTGGGCTCAATTTATAATTATAGCTGATGTCGGACCCAGAAATGAAGGCGCTGCCAACACTATCGTTCTGCTTCGAGCCATCAGTGAAGAACTTGATATATCCAGTGTATTGTGAGCACAGTTCATTGAATAATTGTGTATATATTTGTGGACTTGTGTTTGCTTTGTTGTATGCCGAGAGCCTCAAGTTACACACGGGACGAAGTACTAGCCAAGGAGAGGACCACTGATAACTAACAGGATAGACTCCTGGACACCGCAATATCTCTCCTGAATTAAAAAATTGTCGAAACGAATACCTGTTGGCAGCGTTGAATTGGGTTTAGAATTGTACAGAGCCTGAAAGCGAGGGTTAAAAAGTGACTGGTAAGTAGGGTGATTTTTCAAACTTGACAATTTTGAAGCATAAGAACTAAGGAGGAATAAACGTCTATTTCTTAAAGAAGGCTCACCCGCCTCACAATACAGGCTCTCCACCCGACTGGTACGGAGAGCTCCTATACTCAGTCGGATGCCTGTATTGTGGACCGTGTTCAGCGGCTTCAGGTAACTATCTCTGGCCGAGTCATATACTATACTACCATAGTCTGTTTTGGATCGCACTAGAGCTCTATAAAGCTGTAACATGGTAGTGCGATCAGCGCCCCACGAAGTTCCACTGAGGTAACGCAATAAATTAATAGATTTGAAACATTTAGTTCGTAATTGTTGAATGTGCGGCTTCCAATTCAATTTAGAGTCAAATGTTATTCCCAGAAATATAGTAGTTTGCGTGAATGGCAAAGCTTCTCCTCCAAGGTATATCACTGGATCAAGATGATTTCCTCGCAAGCGATGGAAATGAAGACATGTGGTTTTGCTTGTTGAAAATTTGAACCCTGTGTGGTCTGCCCATTTCTGTAATTTGTTTATTGTTATCTGTACTTGTCTAGATGCTGTTGCGAGTCTCGCCGACTTGCAGAATATTGCGAGATCATCGACGAACAGCGAAGAACAGACCGGAGTTCTAATGCACTCTACGATGCTATTGATTGCAATCGCAAATAATGTACAACTTAATACTGATCCTTGTGGCACCCCATTCTCTTGAATAAAATTATCGGACAACACATTTTGAATACGAACACAGAAACGACGATTACACATAAAATTGGATATAAAAACAGGAAGATGACCTTTAAAACCCCACTTGAACAAAGTATTTGAAATAGTATAGCGCCAAGTAGTATCATACGCCTTTTCGAGGTCGAAGAAGACGCCTATAACATGCTGCTTATTCAGGAAAGCATCCTGAATGAAGCTTTCCATGCGAACGAGATGATCTAGGGTATTCCTGTTTTTTCTGAACCCAGACTGCTCTGTGCAAAGGAGGTTTCGGCGTTCCAACCACCATGAAAAGCGGTTGTTTACCATTCTCTCCATCACCTTGCACAGGCAGCTGGTCAGGGATATAGGGCGGTAACTGGACGGAAGCTTTTTATCTTTGCCAGGTTTGAGAATTGGTATCTGGATTGCCTGCTTCCAGTCTTCGGGAAATACACCAGTAGTCCAAATAATGTTGTAAACATCCAGGAGAGTGTCTAGGTGTGCAGACGTGGAATGCTTGATAAATGCATTATGGATTCTTGCCATCGGCTTGCCATCGGCTTCTCCAACAGATTCTGCGATTCGATCTCAGGAAGACTCTCTACCGACTTTAATTCCAACTCCGACAGATTCTCAGCCATGATAACCCTTGTTGACAACGTCAAACGAACTATAACAACTTTCCGAAAACAATCAACAACACTTACAAATGAAAACCAAAACTCCAACAGAATCACATATCGACCCAAATTATGGGTACAAAATTACATGTGAGCGCCACTGTGTTTATACACTGATACGTCTTTGCTTATAGCTACGACTCAGTAATCGAGCATAGTGGGATTATTATGTTTATTTTCAGCCACTTTCGGCTACAATGGAAATTGGTAAACTAGAAACACTATTCGAGCCCCAAAGTTGGGCGCCAATTGAAACCTGCAAGCTTTATCTTTTATAATCTGAACAAGCTTTTCAAGTTACCGCCAAAAAGTTTTAAAATATTAATTAAATAATTTCAAAAGTTCAGGCTTTTTATTCTAAAATAATTAATGGGGCTATTAAGGAAATAGTAGGCTTAATCCTTCTAATAAACAAGCTGTAACTCAATTTTACTTCATTTACTGAAATTCCAAAAATTTACAAAGAATGCAATTCGAATCAATAAATTAGTGCATCAAAAATGAAAAAATATTCATAACCTTTAAATTTGGCATAAAAAGTATATAATAAAATATAGGATCGTCAGATCTGTTGGCCAAACAGAAATGCGACAGAACAAAAGAAAATACAATTAACCAAAATTAAATGCCAAATTATATATCGTGCACTATTGAATTACAATTATTACATAAGCTAAAATACAATCAAATGATACCGTGTTATTTGTGATGTTATCGTGGATCGCGGTAAATCTGACAGTTGTGTTGCGCTGACGGTTGACGTGTATCTCGTGGAGACGACGAGTATATGCTGGTCTGCACGCTGTGAAGTACCCGGTCCACTCCCGCAGCTTGCCAGCTAAGTTACGCCGTGACGTCTCTGAATACTTTTGGGGTTCGGCGAGTTTACGACGATGAATCCGACAGTTTACTTATTAAACGCTTTTGGTACCTTATAGGGTGATTATGCTTGCTTCTTTCTTCTCAGTCGTCGTGGACTTCGGAAGGATAAGAAACAAAGGAAATCAGGATAAGGACTCCTTAGAATCGGTACCAATATTGTAGCGTTAATGTAATTACATTAGTGTAACGTAATTACCAAGTACAACACTTCTTCCGTTTACTTCACCAACACGTTGGTTCCAACTCGTCACTAGACCATACGCCAGACACGTCTTCACGCTTCCACCATTCCCAGTGATCTGCTTTGTCTGGATTCGATCAACAACACGCCCTTATTCCTTCTACGCAGTTCGTCTATCTAGGCTCGGCTGACCGTTCTTCGGGTATGATTTAGGTATCATTTCAAGCTTGAGAGCGAGTGTTTTCTCTGACGTCTTAGACCACCTACCATCCCTGGTGACATTGACTCACAATGTGTACTGATCCAGTGACCCAAGTGTCGCATTTCAATGTCAAGGACCCTCGATCGTCATTGTTGGTGTCTCGAAAAGAATTCCTTCCAGAAGCTACTGATACGTAGTTTACATATTGCGCCAGATTATGATATCATTACTTAGTAGAAACAGAATACATCATTTAACTAAGGCCAAATAACATGTGAAAAAATACATTGAATTTAACATAGAAACAAATATATTGCATTTTAGAACAGAAAAAACATACGTACATTGATAAAGACAATTATAAAACCCAAAAAAAAATCTGTAACAGACAAAAAGAATTTGAAACATCTATTGAGGAATATGGCACGTTACAATACGCTAAACATGTTTTCGATTACTGCTGCTAATTTTTCTTGTGCAGCCGTCATTTTTGCCATATATTCAAGTTGCTTTTCGGTAGCATCGGCTAATCGTTTCGTTTGCTCGATCAGAAGGCTTTGGTTCGAAGCAAACGTATCAGCCGCTGCAATTGTTTCCTGTAGATTGGTGGAGGATCTTTTAGCTAGGGAGAGAAATAAAATATTTGTTATTACTCATCACGGAGAAGGTATTCCCTTTACTGTGAATAGTGTAGGCCTACTTGTTTTTGTTTTTAAGTTTATTTGGCTTTGCACTAAACAAAATGTGTGTATAATGTGTAGACAAAAATTAATAGCACACCATGCATAACTGTAGTTGTTTGCGTAGCTGAAGTGGTCGCAGTGGACGCTGCATCTGGGTGTGGTGTGCACCACCAATGGTGTACCTCCCCTCCTCAAGAGCACATTTCCATCGTCTTGAGTGATGGGTAATACTGATAGTGGTTGGATGCGGGGGCATGCATTCCTGGATTACCTCAAGGAATTCAAGTCATGGATCGTTAAAGGGAACGCCGCTACCAATACTATTTATTATTGACGGACACCAGAGCCATCTTGGCCTTGAAGTGTGTCAATATTGCCAAGAAAATGGTATAATATTGTTTCGCCTGTTCCCCAATGCCACTCACATTCTCCAGTCTGCCGACGTTGGCGTTTTCCACGCAGTAAAAGTGAAGTGGCTGAGGTTCCTCCAGACCCATAAGATTGGGACGATGGGTACACCCATTACTAAACAAACATTTGCCGGACACTTGAAAACTGTGTGGGACGAATCCATCACCCCACAAATAATTAAAAATGCTTTTAGGAAGTGTGGGTTCTCACCCTTTGATGCCAATGCGGTCGACTACACTGAGTGTGTAGTTGACCGCTTGAGGGAGCACGTAGATTTTACCATCCCTCAGCCACTCGACACACCTTCAAATACCGTAAACGTCAACTTCCAATCTGCAGCAAGCAGCTTGGAAGCGTATCTAGGGCCAGACCTAGTCAACACATTCCAAGCCATGGACCAGGTTGGAGGGACCACAAGTGAAAAAACGTTGTACGGCTATTGGCAGTTCGTCGGCTAAATGTTTATTTGTCACATATCCACTTTTCACTTTTTCTGAGATAGCATTTCCATCATGTTTATGGATGTTTATTTGTACTATATCACATACAAAATGTTGGAGTTTGTCAAAGACAACGGTTAAAATTAATGTTTGTTTGTACCATGTCCAAGACAGCTAACTTCGTGTGAATGTACATTTGTACTATATCCAATCTTAGCTTTAGCTCGAGCGATGGCCTACGTTCTACCAATCAAATGGCTAGAATTGTATCACGTGACTGTTTGTGTTTAAATGGCGTCCTCCTGTGCAGAAACAGCACACTTTTGATGCGAATGTCGACTTATTGCTACATTTTGAGAAATACGCACATTATATGATGTCTTCCCCAGCACCCGATCTTCCTCAAGAACTTATGGACCTAGGGTAAGCATAACTAAAGCTCTCATTTTAGCATAAGCTTGGAAATGAACACACATAAACCTACATCGACCACACGTAGGCCTAGCCTATGACCTAGAAGTGTAAGCTACTAAACACAGTTTATATAATTTCTGCTATGGTATTGACAAGAAACTGACAACATTAATGAATGTAAATCTGTGCGCCCACAATATCTAGTTTTCATGAATTCACTCTCACCATTTATAGTTAATAAATTATGTAGGTCTAGACTTATTCAATTTATACCTAGGCCCAGAAGATTTTATGAGCTGTAAACTCAATCTAGACCTAGGCCTATGCCACTGAGTACATAAATATCCTTATGTCTACTCAAAAACTGACAGTAGCTCTATTAGTACTTGGCCTAGGCCTAATATAGTTTATGATAACTCCTTTATCACCAAGATCGATCACATGCTGGGTAGGATAGGCCTAGTCTAATGGTCAACAAAATAGACCTACACCGATTATTTGAATGACTAGAGTAGGCCCACTTTCTAGTCTTAAGAATATTTGGTAAATTGTGTGCTTTTTTCACCTTGTAGGCCTACCAGAAAACAGATAACAACACTGATATCTTATTTTCAGAATTTTTGACGATTCATTTGAGGTTGATGATGATTTGTTACCGGTTGAAACATCAACTCCACTACCTAGTGGGTCTAGAACTAGACTCGCGTCAACTGGACCAGCTCTTCGTCCTATTCCAAACACGCCCAAGAATTATATTGTAATTCCAGAGAGTGACGACGAGTACGAAGTATCCGACATTCTGGACCACCTTGACGGTGATTCAGATCCAGATTATGAACCGTCAAAAGATAATCAACCGTTATCATTGACTAGCGAAGTTGAAATCGAGGATGATGTGGGCCTACAGGACGTGAATACCGTTACTGATGAAACTTACGATCCAGATTTGAATTTAACAAATGTGCCAAATCCAGAAGTACAAACGGAACGATCTTCTAGAACGAGAAAACGGAAACTGAACGAAAAAGACTGGCCAAGAAACACTCGACTGAGGCAGCGTGAATCAGGAAAGGATTATGTTGATATAAAGGGAAAGAAACACCCATCTCGTCTCACAGGTGGAAAGTGCATGGCTGCTTGCACTTTTGATCGCTATAAAATGGTACCTAAAGCGGAACAAGAGAAGATCTTTTCGGCCTATTGGCGGCTAAACGATGCGAAGAAACTGCACTTCTCTCGAAACACCCATCTCGTCTCACAGGTGGAAAGTGCATGGCTGCTTGCACTTTTGATCGCTATAAAATGGTACCTAAAGCGGAACAAGAGAAGATCTTTTCGGCCTATTGGCGGCTAAACGATGCGAAGAAACTGCACTTCTATTCCAAATTTGTAGAAAGAAAGGACGCGGTACGGAAACGTACAAAAAACGCTACGAGTAAGAAGGTGAAGTCATTTTCATACTACTTTGAAATAAATTCAGAGAGAATTAAAGTGTGCCGTGAATTTTTTCTCACCACACTTGATATCAGCCAGAGTAGAATTTATTATTTCTTTAAAAATAATATCTCTCATGACACTGGCGTTGCCCGGTCTCCTCGTAAAGGAAAACACAGAAAACACGCTACATCTGAATTGATTGCCGGTAGTGTTCGGAAGCACATAAAAGCATTTCCTGTGATGGATTCACACTACTGCAGATCATCAACACAGAAACAGTATCTAGATCAACGTCTCAGCTTGCCATTGATGTATAGACTATATTAAGAGAGCGAGTTTAATATAAGTCGTGATAAGCCTGTATCCTTATGTATCTACAGAAAGATTTTCAACACCGAGTTTAATATAGATTTCTTCAAACCAAGAAAGGATAGGTGTGATATCTGTGAAGCATTTAAAATGTTATCGAATCCATCACCTGAACAAAAAACATCACACGATACGCATCTTGTGGCTAAAGTTAAGGGGAAGGAGGAGAGAGATAGAGACAGGCAACAATTTCCCAAAGTGACATCAGACAATAATAACACTGATACCGTGGTAATTTGTTATGACATGGAAAATGTAATGGCACTACCGAGAGCAGAAGTCTCGAATTTCTTTTATAAAAGAAAACTTAATTCTTACAATCTGACGGCAAACTGCAATCTTGATAACGTCACTTATTGCGCTATCTGGAATGAGGCGGTGGCTGGACGTTCCGGCAACCATATTGCCAGTGCGCTTTTTAAAATATTATATGAAGTAATTGGTGCCTATCCTGAGATAAAAAAGATAATACTTTGGTCAGACGCTTGCGTCCCACAGAATCGTAATTCCCTCACAAGTGCAGCTTTGGGAGTCTTTATTTCCGATCCTAATGTGAATATTGAAGTTATAGAACAAAAGTTCTCTGAGCCAGGACATGGGCTTATACAAGAGGTGGATGCGATTCACAGTAAAATTGAAAGGGGGCTTTCTCGAACCGAAATATTCAGTCAAGTGTCACTATTACGCACATTGAAAAGCTTAAGTTCGAATGAATGAATGTTGGAATGAATGAATGTTGGGTTTAGAGGCGCGTCGACACCGAGGTCATTTTGCGCCTATACGATGTAATGAACCGATTACTATGAAAGTACATTATCACGATAATCATGAAACCAACAGTATGTTGGAAACAACACATTAAGTGAGTCAAGGACAAAACATAACACAGAACATCAAAACAGATACGTGTATGATGTTAATGGTCAAACACTCAGTCCACAAACATAGAACAATGAAATTAACGTGTGTATGATGTAAAATGTCATACACACATATCATGAACAAAACAATGAACGACTGTGTGTATGATGTAAATCGTCATACACACATAGATACACTTAATGCTGAACAAAATGATTGTACAAAAAACGTCATTTTGTTCGTTTGTTCAAAACCAAAAGGAATAAATCTCAAGAGAGATGTGTCGTACAGTTAAGATAGATGTCAAGTTCGCATTCATACTCACATACACACACACACTTATACTAATAAATACATGCATACAAACAGGAACATTCACACAAGAGTTGCAACTAAAACTACGATCATCGACAAGTCAGGTCATATCAAGTTCAAAAGTCCTGCTTTTCTTATGAACTCAAGAACACGGGATGCACTATCTGAGTCATCACCAAGGATCCGTGACAAGTCATCCGGCATACGCAGGCTCCGGCGCAGACCCCGGAACTTGTCACAGTCGACCAAGAGGTGGTGAACCGTGAGTGGCTCAAGGCACTCCTCACACTCAGGCGGCTCTTCTCTTCTCAGAATAAATCCGTGCGTCAGAAGAGTATGTCCAATGCGCAGGCGGGCAACAACAACCTCCTCTCTGCGGCTTCTCCTACAAGACGAGTGCCATGGTCTAACTGTTGTTTTGAAAACCTTCAGTTTGTTGTTTGTGACACTATCCCACGATGCTTGCCACGCACTCCTCATTTCTCGTTTAAAATGGTTCTTCAGGTCATTTATACGTAGACGGGAATCGAACGTGGCTGTGAGTAGAGTAGCCTCCTTCGCTGCTTTATCAGCTCGCTCATTGCCTGGGATTCCAGCATGCCCCGGCACCCAGCAGAAGACAACCTCGCATCGCTGAGCTGCAAGCTCAGCAAGGAGGGTCTGGATGTCCTGCACAAGATGGTCAGTTGATGAGAACACATCCAGGGCTTGCACGGAACTGAGCGAGTCGGTACAAATCAAGAACTTCTTTCGGCCGTGTTGCTTGATATGTTTCAGGGCTTGAAGGATCGCAAACAGTTCAGAGCTATATACACTACACAAGGAGTTGAGTTTATATTTAAAACAAGTTGAACCTATAGTGAACGCACAACCTACCGCGTCGTCTGTCTTTGATCCGTCAGTATACATGAAGACATGGTCAGAAAAGGAAGATGCTAGCAGATAAAAATATTGCCTGTAGACAGAGTCAGGTGTGCTTGCTTTAGCGTGCATTGCCAGCTGGGTGAGACAGGCTGGTCGAGGCACGGTCCAAGGAGCTACCTTGCAGCATCCAGTCGCGTACACGGCTGGGAGCTCTCTCAGTGGTCGCCCCAACAGCTCCTTTGCTCGGATAGCTAGTGGTCTTGTTGCTCTATCACGAGTGTTATATATTCTTTCGTAGGAAGGTCGGAAGACCTTTCCGTACGTAGGATGCTTAGACTTTCCACTGAGAGCAGATATGTAGCTGAACGAAAGATACTGTCTTCTGAGTTCTAGAGGTGGTTCGCCAGCCTCACAGTACATGCTAATCACAGGACTTGTCCGAAAAGCTCCCAAGGCAAGCCTGATACCAGCGTTGCGTACTGTATTTATGGTACTCAAATAAGATGTTCTAGCGGAGGAGTAGACGATACAGCCATAGTCCAGTTTCGAGCGTATCAGTGATCTGTACAAGTTCAGCATGACGGTCCGATCAGCACCCCACGTAGTGTGACTCAACACTCTCAATAAGTTCGAACTCTGTGTGCACTTTGTTTTCAGGGTCTGAAGGTGTAACTTCCAGTCGAGTTTTTGGTCTAGAGTCATCCCAAGGAACTTGACTGACTCCGAAACTGTGATAGTCGCACCAGATAACATAAGTGAAGGTTGAGGGCTGATACCGCGAATGCGATTGAAATCAATGCAGACTGTCTTGGTTGACGAAAACTTGGACCCAGTGCTGTCTCCCCAGCGTTCCAAGCGATCTATAGTAAGTTGGAGCTGGCGCTCTGCCGTACTCAACTTGGCGGACTTATAGAATATCGCGAGGTCGTCAACAAAGAGAGAACAATTCACAGGTCGCTTGATACATGTAGAGATACCATTGATAGCTATCAGGAAAAGTGTACAACTAAGGACAGAACCTTGTGGTACTCCGTTTTCCTGGACGTATGGTGTGGAGAGATAACTATCAAGTCGGATTCTGAATCGACGATTTGACATGAAGTTCACAACGAATGAGGGAAGATGACCTCTAACGCCCCATTCGTGTAACGTCCTGAGGATACCGTATCTCCATGTGGTATCATATGCCTTCTCCAGATCGAAGAATACTGAAAGAAGGTGCTGCTTAGAAATAAAGGCATCCTGGATGAGAGACTCTAGAATAACCAGATGATCTAAGGTCGAACGATTTCGGCGGAAACCGGACTGTTCGACAGCTATAAGATTTCTAGTTTCCAGGATCCATACAAGTCTCTTGTTCACCATTCTTTCAAGTATCTTGCAGAGGCAACTTGTCAGTGATATCGGTCGATAGCTGGATGCTAGCTTCCGATCCTTGCCAGGCTTCGGAATAGCTATAGTGATGGCTTCTAACCAAGAGTCGGGAAAATCTTCAGTCAACCAGATTCTGTTGAAGAGTTTCAACATATACTCGACAGCTACGGAAGAGAGGTTCTTGAGCATGGTGTTATGAACTGCGTCTAGGCCAGGAGCAGTGTCGCCAGACTCCTTAATTGCAGACGTCAGTTCCCACAGGTTGAAAGAGTTGTTATAAACTTCGTCTGCGGGTGCTCTAAAGTCGAGAGATTTCCTCTCTTCCGCAGCTTTCGTTGTCAGGAAGTTCGCCGAGTAGTTCTCTGAACTCGACACGTAAGAGAAATGGTTACCCAAGGCCGTCATAATGTCATGAGAAGAGGTTTCAAGTCGGCCGTTCACCAGAAGACCATTGACACTGATGTGAACATTTTTCCCCGATATCTTTTTAACCTTCTCCCAGACTTTCGACACAGGTGTTCGGTGGTTTATGGAGGAGACATAGTGCTGCCAGGAGGCCTTCCGTGCCTGCTTGATAACAAGCCTAGCCTTTGCACGAAGCCGTTTGAAGGATATCATATTGATCTGCGTTGGGCACCTAGTGAAGAGCCTAAGCGCTCTCTTGCGGTCTTTAATGGCTTTGGCACAGGCATCGTTCCACCAGGGAACAGGGGTACGGCTCGGCTTACCGGATGTCAATGGTATGGAACTCTCAGCGGCACGTACTATGATGTCAGTAAAGTAGGTGACCTGGGACTGCACATCAGGAAAAACTTTTCCTTCGTCAAAGATGGCAAGTTCTCTGAAGTGACACCAATCTGCACGCTGGAGTTTCCATTTCCTGTGTCTGGTGTTGTTATTAGCAGGAGTGTTAGTCTCGATGACAATCGGGAAGTGATCGCTCCCGCACAGATCAGGATACACTCTCCAATCAAAATCAAGAGAGACTGATGGAGAGCAAACCGTCAGGTCAATCATGGAAGTGGACCCGCTGGCCACACTGAGGTGAGTGGCAGATCCATCATTCAGGAGACTTAGGTTATTACTGTCTAGAAAGCTCTCAATCACTCCACCTCTAGCGTCATTAGCCATACTTCCCCACAGGACGTTGTGGGCATTGAAGTCCCCCGTGATTATGATCGGGGATGGCAGTTGCGCTAGAAGGTGGTCCAAGTCTCGCATATGCACTCTATCAGCGGGTGGAAGGTAGAGGTTGCAGATAGTTCGAGGGCTAGGGAAATGCACTCTGACAGCCACTGCCTGCAGAGGCGTCCGAAGCGGTATTTCCTCTGAGTAGCAGCTGTCATGGATCGCTATAACAACACCTCCACTAAACCCTCTCACATAAGATCTTGTCCTTGCGGAAGATGACGTAAGATCTTAGCTTGGGTTTATCGGTGAGTTTCAATCTGGACTCCTGAATACAAATACACTTTGGTGTCAGATCGTGTATCAGGAGCTTGATCTCTTCCAAATGGCAAAACATTCCATTGCAATTCCATTGCAACATCTCTGTTACTGCCATTTTGGTCACTTATCACCTCGTCCACCTCCACTTCCACTTCCTCCCCCGTCTTCTTTTCCGTTCCTGTTCCAAACTATGGCTTTCTTCGATTTGGAGACCGTTTGAAAAGCCGGGCTCTGTTCGGAGGCGTCCACAGATAACGTGGAGTTCGAGCGTTTGCTCGACGGAACAACACCTTTCGTTGCAGTGACTTCCGTTGGTCTGGTCGTCACTGACGGTCCAGTTGGTGTGGACCTTGTTGTAGATGCTTGTGCATCCTTACTGTTAATCATATTTAAAATACTTTGCTGTAGTTCGGTGATGAGCTTGTTCTGGCTAAGTATGGTTGACTGAAATTGCTGTGCTTGGTCCGCTAATTGCTTTCTGAGAGCTGTCATTTCCTGGGCCTGAGAGATAAAAATCTCTTTCATGTCCAGGAACTGAGCACTTGATGACGCTAGATCGAGTTGTTGGGTTTGATTCTGGATCGTCTTCTTTTGGTCATCAATAATTGCTTGCATTCGCTCAACTTCCGCAGGAACGGCCTGGCTCGTGACTTGAGAGAAAGATCTGGTTGAATTATCCGGATAAAGCGTAGCATAAAGCTGGCGCGCTTCACCGATCGAGATGTTCTTCGTTGTTTTCAACTCTTCGATTTTCTTCTCCTTCTTGAAAAGAGGACAGTCACGAGACCATGCGGGATGGTCACCGCAGCAATTAACGCAGCTCAACTTGTTGGTGCAATCAGCCGGCGTGTGTCCCTCTGAACCACATTTTCCGCAAACCTCACGATCTTTACAATTCGCGCTTGAGTGGTTAAACTTCTGACACTTGAAGCAACGAAGTGGGTTTGGGATATGGGGCCGTACAGGAATAGACAAATAGCCGGCTAAGATGTTGGGTGGTGGCGTTGGTGTTGAGAAGGTCAGAATGAGAAGAGCCGTTTTCTGCAACTGGTTGTTCTTCCGGCTCTCAATCCTGAACACATCTACTACCTGCTGCGGTGCCAGTTCCTTCTTTATCTCCTCCACGTCAACGTTCAGGAGGTCGTGACTGAACAAGATCCCCTTACATGAGTTGAGTGTCTTATGTGGGGTAACTTCCACAAAAGCAGTGCCGAAGATGGTAGTGGCAAGGAGGAGCTTTGATTGGGCGCAGCTTGCGGTCTCAATCAGAAGAGTCCCATTCCGCATGCGCTTCAATTGCTTGACATCTCCCGCAAGCTGCAGGAGGTCCTTAGCAATACGGAAGATCGATAGGTCCGAAAATGTTTTCTCACCTTTCATTGATACTATGAGAAAGCGTGGCAGCAAAGTCTTCGGAAGAAGGTCCTTAACGGGGATAACATCCTCCATCAAGTTTCTAGGACGTTTCTTATTAGGTTTATCTGTGTTAATTGGGGGGAATTGACAATCGAGGGGCTCCATAGGCTGGTTTGGGGACAACCTACAACAATTACTCGGATCAAAGGACTCAACTAACCCATGTCGGTTCTACCGCATAGGGCCTTGTAAACACAACCAGGTCTGGGTCCTGCAGCTGCTAGACCTGATCAACAACACTGCAGGACAAAGAGCAAGTTATGACTTCCTGAGCAGCAAGTGGCGTGCAGGAAAGTGCCAATTTTACGTCCGGGCGCACATAGACGCAATTGACCTTTTCACTGAGTATCCGGAATCGTTATTGTCATACAAGACCTTCTACCCAGCTATTGCAGCCAACGCAATCCATGTACGAGCCCAAGTGCAATAATAGCCGATAGCATACCAATCAAGTCCTGAACATGGCTGGTGTCGTCAACATTTGTGGGCGGTTTGAGCACACGAAGTGAGCTGGCAGAAAGAGGAAAGTAAGAGAAGTTCATAGAAAAGAAGGTGACAGATGAGGAAAGAAGTTAGAAGGGTATACATAGTGCTCAGCGCTCACTCCACGTACTCCGGTCACCTAACGGCACCCACTCGACCGAGACGGTCCGAACTTGGTCTGGACCCTCATTCCAGACCTTATCGCCATGGGTGACCCTGCTGGGAGCAAATAAATTGCTCCCGACGATAGCTCTGGAGATCACGGGGCCACGCAAGCCCCCACACCACGTCAAGGTGTCCGGATCCTTTGAGGGGGCTTAAGTTCGACTCGTGCACCTCGTCGACTAATTCAATTAAAAAAAATGATTTCAAAAATTACAAAACAGTTTCCAATGGCTTCAAATACAATCAAGTTCCATATTTTAAAGTGAAACATCTATATTACGGTACTAACGAAATGGTACTCAAGTTCCGATTAAGATTCGACGGAGAGTGGCAAACTGTCCGTTTAAATAGAGTTCAAACGTCGAGGATGAAGAAGTCACCTAATGTGACCCCACTTACTAGACAACATTTTCCTCAAATACCGATGTTGGCTTGCGATGCTATGCTAGACGCAAACAAAGTAAAGGATTTGAAATCCATGTTTCGATACATGCCGCAAATAGATGTTGCATACTACAACGCTGTTCTAAAGTGAGCTAATGTTATTCTTAATGAAAAACTATGGCCTAGTTTGAAAACATACTAGGTTAATAGTAATGACAGCATAATGCTGTTTGCCATTGCTGATAATAATCCACTATGAAAAATGAATACTTTTATAAATAATGGTTCCTTATTAATAATAAAAATAATGTCTACCAATGTTGAAGTATTTCTGTAGAGTGAAAATTCATAACTATTCATATTTTGTAATTTTTACGTAAAGTTTTTATGGATACATAATTCTTGTATGATTCAGTTCTGATACATTGGATTCAGAATCTTATAATAGAAAAATGTTTAATACTACAAGTTTTAAGTTTATACCTTAAAGTGTTGTTTACCAACGAACCATTTAATTTCCTACCCACACTTCACTTTATAGATTATATAACTAATTATCTTTCATTATTTGTTCATCCTTTTCCTATTTTTTTTTCCACATTTATTTCATTAGAGTCAAATGAATACCATAAAAATGGATATAGGACAAAAAAACAACAAAAGCCTTTGTCTCATTTAGATTAAATTGTACTATATCCAAACTGAAATGTTTTTTATTGGTGCTCACAAATGAATAAGTTTGTATATAACATGCTATTGTATTTCTTATTTCATAAGTTGTCACAGGGAAAAAATTCATTGCATTCCATCAATTAGTTCTAGTGCTAGAGGCAATCAAACCTTTGGAAGTGATTTACTCAGAACTGGAAAAAGTGGATGTGGAACAAATAAACATTCAGCCGACGAGTTGATAAATAATGAAGTGGCAGCCCAAAAGAGCATCGGCAGCAATGTTATCATTGAAGAGTTGGTTAATTCCGATGAAGTAGATGGCGACTTGGAAGTTTTAGGGGATATTGCCATCGAGGAAATAAATATTGAGGACCTCCCTCTGGACATAACAACCACTGAAGAGTATGAGCATGAAGTGATAATGTGAGGTTGACAAGATGTCGAGCATGAAGAAGAGATAGAGATCGATAAGGAAGGAAGTTTCAACGGAAATATTTTGGGAGAAGATGTGTACATGGGAAGGGATGTTGAAGACGAAGGCATCGTTACCTTCGAATGGCCAGAAATGGAGAGTGACTGCCAGCTTCATGACGAGAATCCGTCTGGTGACCATGATTATGCCAGTCCTCATGCCAGCTCACCATCCACTACTCCGGTTGTCCACGACCCACAGAAGGTTTCTCCTTCGGTCGTCAAGTTTCTATGGCTACCCTCCAAAGACGTAACCGCCCGGAAGACGAAGGAGCGATATTTGAACTATGCTCTGTCGTCTGAAGAGTCGATTGCATCGATGAAAGAAAAGGCTCTGGCCAGGCTCCCCAAAAAAAGTGTGTGGGGCTAAATACAGACACACCGAGTACGTCACGAGGCATTTCAGCAGACATCGACTGGATCTGCAGCTACTGTCAGATGTCATGGTACGCAGAAGACGGTTCAAACATCCAGAAGAAATGGATAGAATGTGATTCTTGCGACCACAAGATGCACATAACATGCATACCAAAAGAACACAAGAAACTTTTCAACATTCATCAGAAATCGTTACCACGTAACATTAGATTTGAGTGTGAAGGCTGTGTCAAACAATAAAGTTACCGAGTATTGTTATTATTTCAATTATCAATTTATTTTATTGATAATTGAAACAGATTGATCTTTGTAACTGTTGATTATTCAATTCACTTTTAGTATTGATAATGATTCAATTATGGCCGCGTCTGGTTATACCTCTCGTGAAAACCGGCGAGTGCCTCCTTTCACCCCCCCCCACGCTAGCGCATCCTAGCGGTCATTTCGGATACTATAGCCATACCTCCCGTGAAAACCGGCGAGTGCCCTCCTTTCACCCCCCCACGCTAGCGCATCCTAGCGGTCATTTCGGATACTATAGCCATACCACATACCGAAAAAAATGGGCTTCGTATTTATGTTTTTTTTATTATTATTTTTTCATTTTTTTCAATTTTGTACGTGGCATACAGGTCAGGAAAATTGAACAATCGACTGCACACATTTTTAGAACATTGACCTTACACCAGAACAGGTTGAGATTGTTTTTCATAAAAATCGAATGAACCGTTTTTCCGGAAAAATTTTGGAAAGTTTGAAAAATCACCATAAGAATAACCCAGGGGTAAAATACTTCAAAACGAAAATTTTTCAAAAGCTTTCAAACTTATACAGAATATGAAAACATTACCATACACATTTATAATAATTTGTACAACAACCGGATGAGCCATAACGAAGAAAACGCAATAAAAGTATACATTTCATCAAATATCAGGATCAAAACATGTAATGCAAAGTGTATATGAGACAGGTTGCTCTATAGATAGCAACAAGTTGCAGGTAAGGTTTTTCAGCGTTTGAAGTAGTCCAAGGTTGGTAGATGTGGATTGAGCTAACAGAGTATTTTTCAATTCCAGACTTCCATACTTCTACGCTCATCTCAAAACGCACATTCTGCGTTTTCCTAGTTTACATATTCGAAAGTTGAGGTCAAAAACCTTCATATTATGGTTTCTCAGAAAAATTAGCTGAGAAAGAATGTGAAAGACCTATTGAACAACGCAGCAGGCGTTGTGAAAAACCAGATATTTGTATAGTAATCTTACAATCTCAATAATGTTAAAATCTTACAATTTTAATCTGTATAGTAATATTGTATTTTTGATTTTTTAATCCATTCTTTCATTTTATTATCTGTGTTTGTATATTTTGTATCTTATTGTTCTTTTTATTCTGTGTCGCATCGGCAACCCGACTATGGGCAGAGATCATCTAAATAATAAAGACTTTACACACACATGTAAAAAATATACACATAATGATTTTGAAACTTTCTGGGCCCAGGTATTTCTACCTTGGAAATCAATTATATTACTTTCTTGCTAACTATACGCACATATGGCGTTTCCATAGAAATGAGAATTAGCCTTCGGTATACATACGTAGCGTTGTAGCGGAGAGATCGGGAAGTACTGCCAGCAAAACGTTCTGCTGCCGCTCGATCCCTCTCTCTTTGACGGCGAACCAAGTAGGCTGGGGGAATAAAGGGAAACAATCGAGTTTTATAAGTAACGTTTTAATATTCTGAAACTCAGTTTGGGTACCAGTTGAAAAACGTTGGATTATTATTGAACTGAAGGTTGAAAAAATACATAATTACCATGGAAAGTGTGTCCCGGACGGATTTCCTCCATAGCATCGGGTGCAACTGTAATGGAACACGGACATTAGGATAGTGGACGTTATTCTCCGTACTAAATGCTATTGTCATCAGAAATATTCCATCACAAAATCACATGGCGTTGATTCGTAATTAACTAGAAACAATATTATTATCTCTTTTTGAATTCAAGATACGTCATGTCACGAGAATCGTTCGTCCTGTTCAACCTGGCAAATTGAAGCTACTACAGTAGCTACTGACGTGGAGACCACGCCAGGACAGCAGGATCAGGACCTACTCGCTGCACTACGGTACTTCATTTCTGACACTACTTAGTTCTCAGCTTTTTTATTTGAATAATTTTCCTTTTAAATTCGTGCGAGCGGAGGGAAATCACGGGTAAATACCACGAACAAATCACATCTAAACTGCTATTCGTCTTTTGTGTGGAATGTTCATCTCCTCTGTTAATGGGATGAGCGAAGCGAAGACTTCCATTGGGTCGGAGATGTTTTTTTTTTTTTTTTTTTTTTTTTTATATACGGCACAATGTTTGACTGATCAATATGTTTTTTCTTGTGGACGCAGATACTTAACCGCCTTAGACCCGGTTTTACGAATCTTAGTACTAATCCACTAACTATTTGTTAAAGGTTCGAAAATATCTTATGTAACCAATGGTGATAACAAGTTGATCCGCTAACTTTTGCTTAATCCACTAACTAACCATTCGTAATACCGGCTCTTAGAACTGTATACCGGTAGTTTTGGGAAGAAATCGGTTTCACCACTTATGAAAAAAATGAATTTTCGGAAGTATTTGAACAAAAATGCGACAAAATGCTTTCCACGGGTCGGATGGTTCGTGCGATCAGTCTGATTTTCTCCGTGAACACGCTGGCTCATACAAGTACCGACTCGAACCTGACCTGACCTGCTCTAACGCTTCCTAACCCAACTGGCTGGGTTGAGCCATCATGGTTGGGGTCATCTAGGTCAGGTTAGTACCGATTCGGACCTGACGTGATCTAACGTGGCCTAACCTAACTGGCTGGGTTGAGCCATCATGGTTAGGTTATTCAAGTCAGGTGACTATAGTAGGGTATAGTTGATGCAGTACAGGTGTTGATTTTACAGCTCATCCTTCAACTCGAGGGAAACACGTATAGCGTTTGCCTAGTAGATGCATATTATAAATTACATATTTACTGTTATCTTTCCCATTAGTTGGCCTACCTATTGACCACGAACTCTGACCTCACAGCAGTGAGCGCTCCAATAACGCATCACCAGGACACTGCGTGACAATATTAGGCCAACGTATTATTTGTGCATGTTGAAACTTCACCTCTAATGCTTGAACTTCCTCGACGATCCTCGCTGCGGGCGAAAGAGCCAGAGCAATAACTTTTTCAACAAATTTTCTGCAGTCCCCGTTTTCTTGCGCATAATATTGTACCAGTCCGATCTTTTGGCACTTTCGCCAAATGGCCTGAAAATAAGAATGTATCTTTAGACCATCTAATGAAGTATTATTGCAGTCATCTGATTATTCTTATTATTTTTCATATTGTGTGAAACATTCTCTCTTGATTTTTAAATGAAACTTGGAAATGTACTCCACTCACGACGGCCAATGAAAAATAAAATGTATTTTCATGAAAATTTCATTAAAAACTAAATGGTGGCTCAGATTGATGCATCAATGCATTGATTCCCTCAATGCATGCAATGCATTTAGGGCCTACTTATGTGTTTCCAAGTGAGTATGTAATGAAACAGGTGTATGTCTGCTAATGACTTTGAACGTAATACCATACCATATGCCCTAGTTGTTGCGATGTATTGCATTGTATCACATACTCAACCAGCACATTTACACATAAGACAATACACCAAGATTACGTCCATGTTGAATAAATTTAATGGATACAGCAGCGACAATTTTACATCTTTTTAGGGTTGATTTTTCCAATTGGAGTCTTTTTAAATGTCAATATTTTCATTGGTTTGAGACTTATCGAAAGATACTGTAAACAAAATTTCTTTCAAATATATATTTTTCTTTATAGGAATAAAATTGAATTCGCTTGCTCAAAACAATCAATAAATTTGATGCTTACTTGGCCATAATGAAAATAGCACCCATGGAGTGCCGAATTCGGGAACACATGCTCCAGGGCGTTCTGAAGCGCCCTCTCGAAGTCAGTCATGATGTGCAGGGAGCCATGTTACATCTCTCACGTCACTGAAAAGTCGTGTGTACGCCTGCTCCGTACGCCTCGTCATCAATGCGTATACGACCGGAAATGTCTGCATACATCATGAAAATATATTACAAATTGACTGTCTCAATTTAGTGAAATTTTTCGTATTTGTCTGTTTTTGTTATACATTGTGAATAGTGTTGAAGCTGTTTTTACAATAGATGACGTATTGCCCGGGTTAACCCCGCGTGTTTGCAGCTAGAGTTGTCTCGGGTACATGGCATGTGCGCTTACATTACAATATTCAGACAGACAGCTGCATTGTGTGTGTCACGCGGTACGATTTGGCCCAGCGTACTCCTTCACAGGTCGCCGTGTTCACTCACTGTCATCTCAGTGAAGAGAAGCGACAAGTAGTACAAGAAGCAACCATAATTACACGAGGTCCTTTGTCTTCTACGATTCTAACCCTATTATCTGCTGAGACTTTAGTTTACGCGGTTCAGCCCCCGGTCCGTACCATGTAAACGCACTCTGGCGACCACGGTTTCTAGTTTAGTTTAGTTTAGTTTTATTAGCTTTCTGTATACACTTATACACATGTTTTTAAAACATGCAAGTATAAAAATTGTCATTGTGATAAAGTACAATCCATAAATCAAATACAACCAGTAAAATAAGATACAGTCAGTATGAGAAATAACAAAAAACAAAACATTCAGTATAATAGAATAGAATACATTCAGTAATTACTTGCCAGCATCCACATAATTAAAATATTCTGTCATTGAATAAAAGGAATGTTCTACTAGAAACTTCTTGGCATTAGATTTGAAAGCACTCCTTATTTGAATTTGTTTCAGTCTTGGCGGCAAGTTATTATAGATGAGTACACCTGCGTGAATTGGATCATAATCAGTCACTTTATTGACACGTGTTACTGGATGCAGATTGTTCTTTTGTCTTGTGTTGTGGTTATGAACACTAGTATTTATTTTAAAATAATCAGGATTGTCAAAAATGAAAAGAAGTATGTCTAATATATACAGACCCGTCAAAGTTAAAATATTAAGCTTTGTGAAAGCCTTCCTGCATGATTCTCGTCTAGAGAGATGAGAAACCAATCTAACAGCTCTTTTCTGCATCACAAAAACCTTTGATACATTATTAGCATCACCCAAAAATTTTATTCCGTATTGTATTCTAGATTGCACTTGAGCAAAGTAGACCATGAGCATGGTTGAATCGTCACACTGTTTCGCCAAAGTTTTCAATGAATAGCATGCTGAACACAATGTCTTACATATTTTAGTTATGTGATCACACCATTTAAGTCTATAGTCAATGATAATGCCAAGAAACTGCGCACTCTCTAACAACTCCAATTTAGTGTTGTTGTAGTCAATTAAGGGTTCGTTAAGTTGACCCTTTGACTGATATTGGATCACACACGTTTTTTCACAGTTCAGCTTTAGCTTGTTGACCTGAAACCATGCATCTAACTTGGATAATATATTATATGTCTTCAGTCGCACTTCATTCTTAGATAAACCTTTCAAAATAACACTTGTATCGTCGGCAAAGAGCACTGCCCTATCCTCCTTAGAGATATTTGACGGGAGATCGTTTATGTATAAGCAAAACAGGGTTGGGCCTAATATTGAGCCCTGAGGCACTCCATTGGTTATGATTCTCCAGTCCGAGCTGTAGGTATCACCACTCTTATGTATTACAACTTTTTGTCTTCTATTACTGAGGTAAGAACTAATCCAATTCAATGATACACCTCTGATTCCAAGGAAATTCAACTTTGTAAGAAGAAGATCGTGATTTATCGGATCGAAGGCTTTGGATAGATCACACATGATTGTGCTGACCACTTCACCGTTTTCTATAGCCTTGTTAACACAACGGATTAAGTCGAATATTGCTGTGGTAGTAGATCTCTTGTGCCTGAATCCATGTTGTTTGTCACACAGTATATTATTTTCTTCAAGAAATAAGTTCAGTCTTCTTAGAAATAATTTCTCTACAACTTTTGAGAAGACAGACAGGAGCGAGATTGGGCGATAGTTGACTAATTCTGTCTTATTACCTTTTTTAAATATAGGTTGTACAACAGCAAGTTCAAGTTTGTCCGGGAAGACTCCCTCCATGAAAGAGAAGTTGCATATATCAGCTAGGGGCAAAGCAATAGAGGCACTGCAACTCTTCAGTATTGATGTTGGGATCTCATCCCATCCCGCCGAAGAAGTATTTTTCAAGCTATTAATCGTATCCATAACCTCCAGTCGGTCGGTTCTGGCCAAATTCATAGTAACGTCAAATTCTTTGCTGATTAAATTTAGCATCTGTTTACATTCATCCGTGGTGTCAGAAGCTGTATTAATCACCTTGTCCGCCACAGTTACATAGTGCGTATTAAATGCATTAGCAACGTCCCTTGGAGTAACAACTTCTTTACTTCCTGTTACTAACTTAATGTTAGGCTCATGTTTCCTGGTACCAGCTTCACCAATGGCAGCATTTACCATTTTCCAGGTTGCTTTCATTTTATTTTGAGCTGTGGCTATTGTCTGATAAGTTATAATCTTTCTTAGCTTTACAAATGATCTTTGTAAATCTCTTCTTGTATTCTTTGAAGAATATAGTAAATTCATCACTTTTGTCAAACTTACTTGTTCTATAAAGCTCTCTCTTATATTTAGTAGCTTCTTTAATTTCTTTCGAGATCCAAAGAGGTCTAGCAGCTGTCTTTTCAGGAACACGTTTCTTTGGAAAGTGACGCTCAAAGTAACCAATAAATATCTTCAAGAAAGCATTGTACTTTCCTTCTGATGAACTTTCCTGTAGAACACCCATCCACGTCTCTCTGCTTATTTCAGAGACGAAGTCCGCTATGATATACTTACCTTGCGCTGACGAAGTGGTCCTTTTTTAATGTTACGCCAGCCTTTGTTATCGGAATCATCACTAGTTGCCCCTCGTGGTCAGATAGGCCTGGATCTATGTTCGTCTTAAACACCACCTTATCCCAGTTGGAAATCGTATGATCAAGTGACGACTGGGTTGTTGTTGTGTAACGAGTGGGCTCGAAATGAAGAATTCTGAAGTCTGACATCAAAGTTATTTCCTCCATTTTAGTTCTGACTTTCGTGTCTAGCAAGTTGACGTTCCAATCACCGCACAATATCGCGTGCGTTCCCTCTTTGCTGATTGCGTGCATCAGATTGCTAAGATATCCGAAGAATTGCTCTAGATTTATTGGGGTGGTAAGATCGCCCTTGTGGTGCCCCGTTCAAACGATCGTACTCTCATCCTTAGCCTTAATAGGGGAACAATGATTTTGTATCAAGTTTCGATGTTATTAAAAAAAAAAAAAAAAGATTACTCGGATCAGGTGCTCTGTACATTACTAATATAATAAAGGGCACTGGTGATTGAAATTCAATAGAGCATACTTCGAAGCTGGTTTCCATTGCATTAAAGTCCTTGCGGGTTGTCCACTCCAAGTCTCTAAGGTCTCTGACGTAGATGCTCACACCTCCCCCTGGTTGCCTAGTTCTGGAGAAGCTGGAAGCCCATTTGAATCCGCTGATATTGATTGACTCCTCCTGGTAACTGTTAAGCCAATGCTCTGATAAGCACAGTATATCGATCCGGTCATGTAGCGAGTCTAAGAAGATTTCAAGCTCTTCAACTTCATTAGGTAGGCTCCGTATGTTCAAGTGGAAAAGATGTAGGTTACCCTCAGATGTTCTTGGTTCTCGATGTCCAGATGTTCTATGAGTGAATCGATTTCTTACGTTGTTTGTTACAAGACCTAGTCCACTTCTGTTTTCCTCTTGAATGTGAGAAAAAACCTACGCACAGCAATGCCAGCAGGCCAGAAGTTGGGGTTGTTTAGTTGGACTGACAGTTCAAATGGAGCTCCAATTTTGAACGAACTATTTAGCCCTTTGGAGGCTAGCTTTTCACACACAAACTCAGTTTAAGAGAATTTACTAGATAGAAAACTTTTTACATCCTCTTCTGTCACGTTTGGATTTAACCTGCTCAGATGTAACCATGCTTTCCTTGGGGCAGCTAAAAGCTGAGGTGCGTCACTATTGGTAGTTGCAGTTCCAATAATATATTCCTGCTGCTTTGGTTTTTGCATTACATTTTTACGCACGTTCTTCGTCTTCTTGATTACTTCAGTCCAAGTCGAATCGTCTTGGCTCGTCACTTGATTCTCGACATCATGATCATCGATGTTCAGCTTCGTGTCAACTTGTTCGGCTTCTTTACTGTTGTCCGATATAATATCATCTGTGATCGAATTACTTGACTTACTTGACGTACTTTCAGGTGCACTTGCTGACTTGCCGAGCTGGTCGACACGCCCACTAGAGTTGGCGCGCAGAGTGTTGTTTATGGCTTTACCATTGTTTAAGTTGAAGCTGCGAGTGCATTGTTGGATTGTTTTTTTCTAGATTCTCAATTTTGTCTTTTTGCAGTGGAATTATATAGTCCATATCACTAATTCTAGCAATCAACAAAGCATTTTCTTTCTTCAGATATTTCGCAAAATCAACTGTATTCACGCAATCACATTCCTTCGCAATATCCTTTGTATTCGAATCACTAATAATGTCGTCTAACTCAAGTATGGTTGAGTCACCGTTTTCAATATTGTCGACATTATGTTGTTGAATGTAATCACTAGGCTTGGCCTTCGAAGATCGCTCACTACGTTACGAGCCATGCTAACACAGGCGCACTAATACTTCAATAACCTGTAGTTGCAGCTCTGGGAGGAACGACCTGACACACGTCCGCTCACCACAGCTGACTAGACTAGACTGACTAGACTAGCCTTGGTTAAACTGTAGTGCTAATCAGCTTGAGGGGGTTCGTGCATGGTGCTTGTAAAAATAGAGAAATTCACCTTTAGTGATGGTGAATTTCTCTATTTTTATAAGCACCATGCACGAACCGATTATTATAGGTCGAATGAATGAATGATAGGGATCTTGTGTTCTGTGGAGGGATATGCGAATTACTACTAATTTTATATAGCACTCAAGTTTAACCGCTTCATCGTTTTGAGCTATACTTACGTAATAGGCAGTTGCATTTTGTACACCACCGTGGATAGTTAATAGCTGCAGAATATGAGGGTGTTTTGGTACCACCTGGAAGGAATATGTTCAATATTATTATGATGGAGTTGGTACAGCGTTTACATCCTACAGTATCACCAATTAGACATACATTATCCTATAACCGACCTTAAAAACGGAAACAAATAGAAATATGTCATTTTTTGTAGCGGAATTCAATTTAATAATAACTTGATCAATTTTAAAGAAATTCAAACTCATCTTCAAGCACGATGCATAATGAAAAGCTAAATAAAATTGTAAATATTGTGAATTTGCTATAACATTGCACTTCTCCAATGAGTGTATGATTGCATTCGGAAGTTCTGGGTTCGAATTCCGGTACCATAAATACTGTTTGTGGTTCACCGTGAATCGCTCTGAACAAAGATAGGTACCAAGGAGTCTGAATCATGGTTCAAGTAGGCAAGTTATGTTAGGGTCTAAGAACTAGAACTCTCTTGCTCTTGTCCAGCTGGTCGCTATGTGTTGTATATTTCATAAATGATCGTTGAAGATCTTGAGGATCTTACCTTGAAAGTGCAATCAGAGTGAATCTCTGTGGCCCGCTGCAATAGGGATGTCATCTGTGGTGATGCAAAAACCACGGTGTCTCCTTCTTCCTCATTATATCCCTCAAGTACTGTGCGGAAGAACGGCTGCCTCTCTTCCTCCACTTCTCCATCTGGCAGGATGCGTGGTGCAGCCGTCCCGTACTTGACCTGGGGTCAAGTTATCAACTCGCCCGATTGTCGCAGCGTGGCTGGTATCCCTGCTCACATGACGCCGCATATTCAGCCTGGGTGGATCAATGAGAGGGTATCTGAAAATGTAATAGCGTGCTTAGGCCTGATTGGATGAGCCAGCGAAGCTGGTGAATAATTCTTCAATTTAACATTGAGAAAATTCGGGCCCGTGTGTTTGTTTGTTTGTGTACACAGTATAGTGTAAAACAAAGAGATCGACAACATTCAAAACTGTTGTCGCTATAGGTACTTATCCAAGTTCGACTCGAGTAGTTTTTGAGTGAAATCGTTCCTGTCACTTTTCAGAAAACAAGTTTAAAAAAATCAATTGAATCAGCGCATGGACATGTTTCACTTCTGTCTCTATAGACTAAATGCCTACATTCTCGAACTTTAAAATAGGTATGTGTGATACCGTATCCTTTCAAGTAGTGAGAAAGTTGGGTGTTGATGAATTGTAAATTGACTTCATATTGTCCAATCATATTGTCTAAAGTTCATTGTTGGTTGTTGAAATATGGTAGTAGAAACCACCGATCAGTTAGCCATGCGCGTAGTGCGTGTGATTGCAACTCGAAAGGTGTGGGTTCGAATCCAGTTACCATGGGCGTGCGCAGGGTAAACTATTAGGGTGGGCACCAGTAAAAAGTAAAGGTGAATAGAAGAAACCCAATACGGGTGTTTCAGCCCCGCAGAGAACTTCTTGAAAAGGCATAATTTTTTCTGTTATTTTCAGGTTAATAGTAACATCCATAGTCTTCTTCTGGTATCGTAGTATACCACCACAGTGCTGTGAGCACAACTGTACAGGCACTGTGGGGAAGGCGAGTAAGCCAGGAAGAAGAGAGAGGGAGAAAAGGAGTAAGTCTCCATTAGATTAGCGTAGCGAAGATTTTCATTCCATATAACGATTTTTTTTGTGTATTTCTTTTTTTTGTGTGTGTGTTATTTTGTACGCGGCATACAGGTCAGGAAAATTGACCAATCGACTTCAAACTTTTTTTTCAAATTGGTGTTATACCAGAATAGGTCGGGGTTGTTTTTTTCAAAAAGATCGGTTGAACGTATTTTCCGGAAAAAAATTGCAAAGTATGGAAAATTCTTATGAGAATAAGCCGGAGGCGAAATACTTGAAAAACGAAAATTTTTCAGAAGCTTTCAAATCATACAGAATATGAAAACAACCATCATACACATTATCAATAATTTGTACAACAATCGAATGAGGTATAACGAAGAAAACGCAATAAAAGTACATATTTCATTGAATATCAGGATCAGAACATGTAATGCAAAGTGTATATGCAACAGGTTGCTCTATAAATAGCAACACTTTGCACGTAAGGGTTTTCAACGTTTGAAGTCATCCAAGGTCTGTAGATGTAGATTGAGCTGACAGAATATTTTTTAATCCCAGATTCTACGCTTCTTCTAGATTCTTCTACGCTCATCTCACAACGCTCATTCTGCGTTTTCCTAGTATACTAATAAGACTAATATAGATAAACATATTACATAATCGATATTTATATCCTAATCCTCATCACTCTTTACAGCACTCATGAATGCCGGGCATGGTCGCGGGCGCGGTAACGGGCGGGGCAACGGCCGCTGGAGGGGCCACGGCAACGGCCGCGGGCGTGGCCAAGAACTACACAACCACGCCGGGTTCATTGGCCCACAAATTATAGATCACCCAAATTTCCAGCCACAATTTCAAATGTATCAACCTCCCCAACAACCCAGACTCTAACCCAATTTGGAACCTCAACAGCCCTATCATTCAGCCAATAATGTTCATCAACCACCCACCTACAGCCATCAGCAATCCCCATACAGTTTTCAACAATACTCGGAACACATTCCACAAGCCAACCCCCAACACATCCCTAGTCAGCCCGAAGTTTTCAACTCATGTACTTATTATCCTTTACAAGCTCAACAGGCAACAGCACCCGAGCAGTACATTCAACAGTGAATATTTCAAAATTCATAATTAGCCTAACCCAAATCAGTACTTTTATTTCAATTCTTTTTTAAACATTCAATTAACGATATTCTAAATTTTTACGTCCCCCCTCCCACCCACAGATAAAGCACTATGCTGGAAAACAAAACATAATTAAAACTCTAAAATTTCTACTGAATATAGTAACAACCATTGTACACATTTTCAGAGATTTATAGATCAATCGAATGTGTAATAACGAAGAAAACGAATTTTCAAATAAATTTTTCCTTATCAATAAAAGCAATTTGGAAAGCAATTAAAGGAACTATTAAATGTGAGCAACAAGTGTCACCAATACATTAAAACGATTAAGATCTGTGATGGATATGAAGAAGGCATTGGTACCTTTGTTGGGAAACCAAGGTCCATATATCAAGAGACAGCCGCGGTTTTTAAACTTTTCAAGTGATCCATGGCCTGTAGATGTATATTGAGCTGACCAAATGTTCTTAATGCTTCATTTCCATACTTCTAAGCTCATCTCACAACGCATATAAGGCGTTTTCCTAGTTAACCTCATGATAAAAACACAATTTAAATACTGCATAATCACTTTATTCATATCTTGTCTCCCAGCATAGTACTTTGGCTGTTTGCTAAGAAGTACCTACTATATACACTGTTATTGTAACAATTTAAAATATTTTTCCAAATAAAAATTTGATATGAAATGATATTTAACGTAGTCTATTTTTCTTCATTTCGTACAAAACATATTATTTTTAGGTCTCCAAAATCTTCGACTTCTTACAAATACAGTGGACCAATTGGATTTCGAAGAATAAACAGTTAGGCCTAGTCTAAATATGGTAATTTATTCATAATCAACGAGTTATACAATAAGGCCTACGTTTTGCGATGACCGTTAGTACGCTATTACCCTTAAATATCACTCTAAAAAACTCAGCGCCCAGAGATGAAATTTACAATATTTTCGATAAGGGAAGATTCCAAAGATGAAACAAAAAAGTTAAAGGAAAGCCTACTAAACTAACTAACTACTACTTACTAAAGGAAAGCCTAATAACAGCTCCAGTTCTAAAGCACTTCTCTCAAGGACAGGAAACAGAGTTGCATACGGACGCCTGTCAGTATGGAATCGGAGCCATCTCGATGCAAAGGTTTGATAATGTATTGCATGCAATTGCCTATGCCTCAAAGAGGTTGTCGGCTGCTGAAAGTCGCTACAACACAACTCATCAAGAATGTTTGGCAGTAGTCTGGGGGATAAATCATTTTCGTCAGTACTTGTGGGGTACTCCTTTTAATGTTATAGTAGACCATCATGCATTATGTTTTCTCCACAATAACAGCGAGACCAGCGGACGCCTGGCAAGGTGGTCGATAAAGCTACAAGACGACACTTTCAAAATAGTGCACAATTCGGGCAAACTACACTTTGAGCCGGACTGTCTGTCATGTTATCCCCTTGATTCTGTGGAATCGTCTGACGACGCAGACCCCAGTATTTTTCAGGTGTTAGCGCTTCAGTTACAAGATATCGCCAGGTTACAGAAAGAAGACACCGTACTCGCCAACCTCAGGAAGGCTGTATTAACCCCAGGGACAGCCCCCTCAAAGTTGCGGCGCTCGTCTCGCACCTATTTAATACGAGATGACATTCTGTACAAGAAAGTCTTCACAGCTGGAACAGATTCCGTGGTCTTGGTGGTCCCAGAATCTCTGAAGTACGAAGTTCTAGCTAGTATCCATGATGATCCACTGGGAGGAGGTCATTTGGGGTTTGCAAACACTTATGGCAAAGTCAGAGAGCGATATCACTGGTCAGGTATGCTTAAAGAGGTGGAAAGTTATGTCAGATCATGCCCCTGTTGTCAGGCCAGGAAAAGGCCAACCCAGCGCCCTCCCGAGTTACTCCAACCTATCCCCGTAGGAAAACCTTTCGATAGAATCGGCATCGACCTGCTCGGTCCACTTCCAAAAACTACTAGCGGTAACACATTCATCATTTGCTGTACAGATTACGCTACAAGATATGTCATTTCTAAAAGTTTGACATCAGGAGGGAGTAGTGACGTAGCAAAGTTCATTATAGAAGATGTTATTTGCATACACTCCTGCCCCCGGGAAATACTGAGCGATCGTGGCCAAGTTTTCCGCTCAAATCTGATAACAGACATTGTCAAGGGCATGGGATCTATTAGCTCTTTCACTACAAGTTACCATCCTTGCTGTAACGGGCTAACCGAACATTTTAATGGAGTTATGGCTCAAATGTTGTCCAATTATGTTAGTTCCAATCATAAAGATTGAGATAGATTCGTTCCAATGGTAACTTTCGCGTTTAATGCTTCAATACAGGGTACCACAAGGTACTCCCCGTTCTATCTAACGTACGGGAGACAACCCACACTACCAATTGATGTCACCTTACGACAGGAATTGAACATAGAACAGTCCGTAGAAGAGACTTTAGAATTGTTGGATACGGCTAGGAAGTTGGCAAAGGAGAGGATTGCCGAGGCTCAAAAGAAGCAAAAAATTCGTTTCGATGCCTCTCATAGACACGTAGAATATGCAGTGAATCAATTGGTAATGGTTCATTCTCCAACTAGACAGGTGGGAAAGGCGGGCAAACTCCAACAAAGATGGCAAGGACCGTACAAGGTGCTCTCTAAGATGTCCGATGTAAATTACGAAATTGCGATAAAAAAGGGTAGAAAACTGGTGAAAGATACAGTCCATGTTCTGCGGATGAAACCTTTCTTTTCCCCTTCTCAATGGCGTATTAAAGACAAGTCACGAAACACTCTTATAGCTTAAGATGACTATGAGTAATAGGCGAGGGCCAGTAATCCGAAGTGTCCACGAGATCCCACATCTTAGACGTGCAGGATAGCAATTAGATTGTAGGAACTATGGATGGTTCAATTAGATTATAGGAACTATGGGTGGTTCAATTAGATTGTAGGAACTACGGATGGTTCAATTAGGTTGTAGGAGCTACGGACGGTTCAATTAGTTTCGAGGAACCATCGAGGGTTCAGGGTTACTTTAGGAGGCTATCCTGTAAGTCTAGGTAAAAGAGTAGGGATAAAAGAATAATGGAATGCTGGGTGTGATAACGTGTATTAATCATTTCTCTCCTATCAGGTTTCGTTTGGTCTACCGGGTTAATATCGCACTAGAGTGACTAGACACCACTCTGTTTCAAGTACTTGGGCTGTGCCCAATGTTTGACTGCCTCATTATAAAATTAAAATTGACTGCCTTTTACCACTTGGCAATTGAATGACAAAAAGTGGTCACGTATATATGGATATATGTGTAAAGAAAACATGGTCTGAGAAATAGTATTTGCAACATAACTACCAAATATATTTGTATTTATTATTATTAATTGGTATTTTTTTTTTCTTTTCTCTCTTCAAGTGTAATTCTATGGACGCTAAATGATAGTCTAGTATAGGCACAAGTATTGATTGGTATTCCAGTGAACCTGTTTATTTGTTAACAAGTAAATCACCGCTTTTGTAGTGTACCTTGTCACGTTTATGGTATTTTTTTTTCTTCTTCAATCTCTCAAGTAACCAAATTATATAGAGTACAACCTTGATAGTACGACGCTCGATACAACGACGATCGCGATAGAACGTCGTTTTGAGATAGTCCCGGCCAATCCCCATAAGACTCAATGTTATTTTATTTTGTTAGTACGACGCTCATTATGACGACGATCGCGATAATACGACGATTAAAATGGTCCCCACAGTATCAAAAATGCAATTACTACGACGAATTAATTGCAAAAAGTAACAAGCAATAATAATATGTACACTTCGTTGCAAAGATGCAGTCAAGCTCAAGCTCACGACTCGCCTCACGCGCTCTCCTCTCTCCAGCCCGCGGGTAGGAAAAATCCTACCCGCCGACAAACCTAATACATGATAATAATTATTGTTATATTCATAACTGTACTGACTACAACATAAATGTCAATTGTTGACGACAATACAGTATCTTATTGTAATTAATTTTTCTAAATCCTTCATCTTCCTATGATTAAAAAAAAAGGGATAAATTTCATTTATAACGACGATCGCGATAATACGACGATTTAACTGTCGCCCCTGAACGTCGTACTATCAAGGTTGTACTGTATATTGTCACGATTTGGTTACTTGAGAGATTGAAGAAGAAAAAAAAATACCATAAACGTGACAAGGTACACTACAAAAGCGGTGATTTACTTGGTAACAAATAAACAGGTTCACTGGAATACCAATCAATACTTGTGCCTATACTAGACTATCATTTAGCGTCCATAGAATTACACTGAAAAAAAAAAATAGTGTGACGACTGATGTCTGTGAGAGGATTTTCCTAGGGGTGTGGCTCACAGGTTCATTGATACACAGAGTTTCCAAGAACACGTTTAATTATAAACATACGAAACCTAGGTTTGGCTCACATTGCACATGAAATAGACAAGATGATTACATAAATTAAACACACCAAAAGTGTGACAAGCCACAAAGCTTAAGAACGTAGAACCGTCCTGTACCAGGTCATACTAGGCCTCATAGATAATCTAGGTTCAGTTCACATGGCTCAAACAATAAGCAAAAACTACAAGAATAATTAAATTAAACACACTGTAAAGTGCGACAAACCATGAAGTTAGGAACTGAGAACCGTCCTGTGCTATGGAATACTAGGCCTCATAGATAATCTAGGCTCAGTTCACATGGCTCAAGCAATAGGCAAAAACTACAAGAATAAATAAATTAAACACACTGTAAAGTGCGACAAACCATTAAGTTAGAAACTGAGAACCGTCCTGTGCTACGGAATACTAGGCATCATAGATAATCTAGGTTCAGTTCACATGGCTCAAACAATAGGCAAAAACTACATGAATAAATAAATTAAACACACTGTAAAGTGCGACAAACCATGAAGTTAGGAACTGAGAACCGTCCTGTGCTACGGAATACTAGGCCTCATAGATAATCTAGGTTCAGTTCACATGGCCTAAGGAATAGGCGAAAACTAAAAGAATAAATACATTGAACACACTGTAAAGTGCGACAAACCATAAATTAAGAACGGGGAACCATCTTGTTCTACTGCGTACTAGGCCTACGCCCCTTTACCGGTCCAGTCTCGTCCGTCCGCTCACGTGGTAATCGACCTTCCTCGTCGATCGTTTCAGCCAGAGAGAACCATCTCGTGTTACTCCAGTCTCCTCGTGGTTTATCTCCGAAACTTGGTCGTACCGCTCTACGCCTCAAGGTGGCGCCTTGTCCCATCGGCTGCTGACCCCTCGTGGAACTAATCGGAACTAATTCCCAGCGCGCGGAAACGATTGCAAATCGTGACAATATCTTCACCACCCTTGACCCCGATCTATTCACCGCATCCACTTCTGAAACTGGTTTTTAGGATCACTTAGCCCTATCGCTGAAACCCTTATCGTCAAACCCAAATCATCCTATCAACTACGTCCTCAGACGATCATACAATAAATCCAACACCTCTCGTTTCCTAAACCTTCTCTCACTCGAAAGCTGGAACTCGGTCTATGCTGCCTCTTGTGTAAACACCATGTATCAAGGAGTCCATGGATAGATGAAGTAGCCCCATCAGGAACTATTGATCCTGAAAAGGTAGTCAGAAACCTTTCTTCTTATCACTTGGATAATGACATGATGCATGTCTTAGCGAAAGGTTTCAATTTTGCAATAACACCTGATAGAATTCCGAATGAAAAGATAATGTGTGGTGTGGAGGCGGCAATCTGTTCTTTTGGCGTGAAGGAAAGTGATGAAGTGAGACAGGATGTTGCAATAGTTTTGAGAAATGCAAAGCCACCGAGGAGAAATCTTACTTTTAAAGAGCAGAAAGCTTTGAAGACGTTACGGGGAAATCAAGAGATTATATTACTACAAGCAGACAAAGGTAATGCAACGGTGGTGATGGATAGGAAGGAATACATACAGAAAATGGAAGCACTATTGGAGGATAAAGCATACATTCGATCCAATAATAATCCCACAACATACTTGGAAATCAAAACGAGAGACATCATCATCAAGTCAAAAAGTATAGAGCAGGATGCGAAGAAATATTTGATCCCAAGGGAGAAATTTTGTAGAATACCGCAGTTGAAAGGATTTGTTAAGATACATGAAGAGGGTTTTCCTTTTAGACCGGTAGTTAGTTCAATTGGCTCTCCTACACAGGCATTGGCGAAACATCTAGCCAAGCAGTGGCGGTTTTCTAGGGTAGGCAGAGGAGGCAGTGCCTCCTCACTTTCTTGAGAGACAGTACCATCTCATTTTTGACAGGAAAATACCGCTTAGAGCCTATTTCAAAATTTTCGTCTACATTTATTTTCTCGTGATTTCGTGTCTATTACCTATCATCATTGATTTTTATCGTTATTTTACACTATTTCATACAATAATTTTCATATTCGCTGCATATTTCATGTACCGCGTTGTATAGTTCCGAGCTGAGTTTCTCATGTTCGACCTGTACCGTGGAGGCGAGTCTCCTCTCACTACGGAACGAGGCTTGAACCACCCGCGCGCTGGTCGTCTGGGATAGGGGAGACGGTCGCTCGGTACATCCATCTTTCGTGATTGTTGCTAATGTGTATTATACGAACCATAATGTTCTATCTCTCTCTCACTCTCGAACACGCATGCGCACGATGGCTTTATAATAGCCGCTTCGGAGGCTAGCCTCACAATGCAATCCCTTATGCCGGACGCCGAACCGACACGCGTAATCACACAATTCACGTTCGGTTCTTTGATGTTGTTATGATGATTATTTTGATTTATTCATCATTATTATTAGAAGTATTATTTTTATTACTATAATAATCATTATTATAATTGATATTATATATTTTTCACCCCACAGTTGGAAGAGCGTGCTAATTATTCTTGCATATGTATTATTTAAATATTATAATAGAAAATGATAATAATAATAATTATTATTATTTTTTTTATTTTTTTTTTACCATTATTATTATTATTGTTATTATTGATTGCTACTAGTTGTTTGGTTTGTACTTCCTATTAATGAGTGTTTCAAATTTTTACTCTGTTTTTATTCGAGTTTTGACCAAAGGAAATTTGTGAAAACTACGAAATTCATTTATATGATGTCACAATGGTCAATTATTAGGCCTACTGTTATTTCACCTTGTCTATTCATTTCGTTGATGTCAGTCAATCAGCAGTCAACTAATCAGCAACTATAGCACTACTATAATCAGCAGTCAACTATAGCTTTAATATTCGTATTAGTTACCTAACCACTAATTTAATCGGCATTCGGATTTATCCCTCATAGATAAATCTAAATTGCAGTGTGCACAAATAAAAATCACTCTGTAAATACTGTAGATTACTTTGTCAACTTCAGATAATTGAACACGTAGGCTACTGTGTCCAGTGTATATCATTTTGTTTATAAGTGGGGTATCTTCAATTCTTGCTTCGTATCAGTGACTGAGAATATCACACAAATTTCTGAGAATTTATTCCGGCTTAGTGTTAGTTTCTTTATAATTCAGTTCAGTCGTGGACAAGAGTAGTAGCCCTAATTGTTGTACAATGCTGTAGTGTCAAATTTCGATGTTTGTGAAAAATGAAAATCCCCTTACAAGTGACACCTTGACATGGTGGTGGGGTTGGCTTGGTTCAATGATTCTAACAGCTCTGCCGGCGGGAACTTTATGCTCACACTAGTGTCATCCTCTTGACGCAAAATAACAATTCCGTCAACGCGCCTTCGAACCCTAACATCAAGTCATGTGATAAGAATGAAATGAATAGTCATACGCATCTTATGATTCATGAGAAAGAAACTTGCCTCCCCCCCACTGAAGGGCACGAGCTGCCACTGTAGCCAAGAGATTACAGCCACTCACGATTGAATGTGACTCATATATGAAAAATTCATCTGAACTGGTCAGTTCACTTAAATCTTGGAAATGGAAAGAGGGTGATCTTTTAGTTAGCTTGGATGTGGTTTCACTGTTCACCAAGATTCCCATAGGAGAAGCATTACACCTCATCAAGGAGAGATACTCCATATCACCCAATATAATTGATATGATTGACCATTGCATGGGATCAACATATTTCACCTTTAATAATAGTTTCTATAAACAAGTCAAAGGAGCCCCCATGGGATCACCTCTCTCACCGGTTATTGCAAATCTATTCATGACAAACTTTGAAGAGGAGGCTTTAAGAGGGGCGGTACATAAACCAACGACATGGCTTAGATTCGTGGATGACATCCTGATTTTGTGGCCACATGGCATGGAGAAGTTATTGGCGTTCATGAAATATTTGAATGGAATACATGGAGATATTAAATTCACAACTGAGTTTGAAGTGGAGGGTAGAATTCCATTCCTGGATCTTTCAATTATTAAAAAAGAAAATGGTGAATTTGGACACAATGTTCACAGAAAACCAACGAACACCAACCGTTTTCTGAATGCATCATCACATCATCATCCAAAACAACTCACAGCAGTACTTAATACTCTTACCCATAGATCTAAGTGCTTGACTGATGTAAGTCATAGAAATGGAGAAATGGATTTTTTGAGTAGTACGTTCAAGATGATTGGTTATGAACAATCGGACATAAAAAGAGCCCTACACAGGAAAGCCAAAACATCAGATGAGAGAGAGAGAGAGAAAGAAAGAAGAGAGAGATAAACCAAGAAGCACAGCATACCTCCCGTATATTAAAGGCACTACTGACAAGATTAGCAGGATCCTATCAAAGAAAAACATAGAAACCATTTTCAACACAGGAAAGAAGATAGGAGATTTATTTGGAACAGGAGATCGTTCAGGAATCAATGGAGGAAAAGGGGTATATGAAGTCCCATGTGGAGATTGTAAACTGACATATGTGGGGCAAACCGGTAGAAGGGTCGAGGTTCGTCTGAAGCAGCACTTAAAAGCAGTTGAGAAGAAAGATTTCACAAATTGTCTGCGAGAACATGCAGCGAAAACAGGACACTCCATAAATTTTGAATAAGCGCATATTAAATCGAAAGAGGATCTATTAATACCTAGACTAATAAGAGAGGCGATTGAAATAAAGATAAGACCTGATGCATTAAATAGAAGAAATGATGGGCGTGCAATTTCAAACTGCTGGAATACCGTTTTATCACCTGTTATTAATGAGTTTCCTAACGTAAAAACTGGGAAACCAAATAGGACGTTAGAGATGGATAGTTATAAGATAAGACGAATGAAAAGCTAAGCTCTGATAAGACGAATGTCGTCAACAATCACATTTATTCGTTACAATAAATAATCATTGTGACTTGGAGATTGAATATATATACAATAGAGAATCGATAATCATATCTGTTTGTTCTGTATCCACGGATATATATATATATATATAAAGGGAAACTCCTCTTGACTCTACCTCTTTTACGTGAAGAAAACAGGCTGCAAAGAGGGATTTCACTGACGTTGTCAAAGTCCTGCGAGGTACGTTGCTCGGTTGAGGCTCTTACAGCCTATTCTTACACGGCACACGCTATTTGTACACCCTTCTTGTCTCACACTCCCTATGAAGGCGTTTCTACAACTTGAATATAACATGGAATCACCGAAACTCTCTCACGAGAAAAACTATTCTCTATGAGGAATTGATGATTGTGAGGAGACACAACCTACTCGCATTGTATGAATACCTTCGAAAGGCTTCAATTAATGATTAGATGTGATAAATATGTATATATTAGTGATGCCTACGGATACCCGGGTACCCGGTTCTGGACCCGGGTCATGAAGTATATAGTTGTTACGTATTTTCTTGTACGTTCAGTTGTATATCGCGTGAAAATATTGTGTTTATTCACTTTATTGTTTGTTGACTGGCATTGTTGACTATTTGTCTAACACTTTCCAAAATATTATTTTTATTATTCTTATTCTTGCGTCAATCTGATAACTAATAGGTCATTATAAAGTGTGCGTCTGTTCATTGTTGACTGACATTGTTGACATTTTGTCGAACGTTTTTCCAGTTTGTTTCTTTTCTGTTCCGTATCAGTGTGGATTTTTGCGTTACCGATATCATAAAGAACATTTTATAATGTCGAAACAAAGATCTTTTGCCTGGAAATATTTCATACAAGTAGAGGAGGGGCGGAAAGTGGAGTGTAAGATCTGCCACTCAAAACTGACATATTCTGGTTCATCAGCCTCTTCGATGACGAAGCATCTGAAACAATCTCATGATGAAGACGCTGGCAGTGATGTTCCAGGTGGCAACAGGTCGTCTGTGCGACGAGCAACGTCAAAACAATATTACTTCTTTGATTGCTTCCATGATTGCCGCACATCACCTCCCGCTGCAAACAGTGGAATGGACAGGTTTCCGAACGCTCTTAAAATATGTTGAATCCAACTACAAGCCTACAAATTCGGATGGAATAAAGGTCAACATTTTGGATAAAGCGGTCGAGATCAAAGCGAAAATTATAGAAGAGCTAAAAATGATAGACGCAGTAGCAATTACTACTGAAGCTTGGACGTCGTGTGCTAACGATGGTTACTTGGCAGTGACGGACCCCCGTGAAGTTGGCCACGCACATGTGCGAAATCAAATTTTGACAAATATCATTCGTTAGTGCAGGTTAGTGCCGCAAATAAAATCGTTAGTGCTAGAATAGTGCTGGCACTAATTTACCAAATACATGTGCGGGGCCAACTTCACGCTGGCCCCGCACATGATCGGAAATTGAAATTTTTTGACGTCATCACCTCGGATGGTGTTAGTGCTCGTTAGTGCCGCTCATTTTATCGTTAGTGCTGTATTGGTTTGGAGCAAAAACGACCGAAGTCATGTGCGGGGCAGCCCCGCACATGAGCAATTATAGCGTTTTTATGGCATATAAATTAGGGTCTTCGTTAGTGCTGGTTAGTGCCACAAAAATTATCGTTAGTGCTTGTTTAGTTTGGTCAGAAATAAATGTCAAAAGTCGAGATATAATATAGCGCCGGTGCTATCTATGTGCGGGGCCAACTGCACGCTGGCCCCGCACATGATCGGAAATTGAAATTTTTTGACCTCATCACCTTGGATGGTGTTAGTGCTCGTTAGTGCCGCTCATTTTATCGTTAGTGCTGCATTGGTTTGTAGCAAAATCGACCTAAGTCATGTGCTGGGTGGCCCCGCACATGAGCAATTATAGCTCTTTTATGGCGTATAAATTTAGGTTTTCGTTAGTGCTAGTTAGTGCCACAAACATCATCGTTAGTGCTAGCTCAGTTTGGCCACAAATAAATTCAAAACTCGAATAATAATTTAGCGACGGTGTTATCTATGTGCGGGGCAGAAGCAATTAAACACATGCGAACATGAGCAATTATGACATTTTTCTGTCACACAGAATAAGGTATATGTTGATGCTGTTAAGTGCCACAAGAATTATCGTTAGTGCTAGCTTAGTTTATCCACAATTCAATTCACAAAATCGATATATAATTTGGCGATGTTGCTATGTGCGCAGCATCCCCAAAGATGAGCAATAATGGCGTTTTTATGACATCTTGTCGTCCGCTCAATGCTGTCAAAGTTTTTCACAATTTCAATTGCTCTGACGACATCAGCACGTCTCCAGAATGCTTCCGTAAGAAATCCGCTCCCAACAGACAAAGTTGGGTTATATTTCCTGTCACAATCATTGGATGAATGTACTCTTGGCCATTAATAGTCAAACAGACATCCAGTTCTCCGTATGTCGCAATGGGTGCTCCGCTAGCATTGACGATCTGGTGGTTTCCTTCACGTAAGTTTCTGGAGTCAAGTGCCGTCCTCCAAACGTCCTCGTGTAGAAGAGTAACAGCGGCCCCTGTGTCGACTAATAGTTGAATATTTATCGATCCAATTTTACCTTTCACATAAGCAGCGCTATGAGCCGTCACAGTATTGATCATTCCTGGATCCATACTGATAACCTCAGCTGAAGGCCAGTCCACTACATGGCTGGCCTCTGGCCGTTTCCCGACATCGGAGGGGCAGGGACAGATTGGGAAAACTGCGGGTAAAATACTGTTGAAGGTTGGATCGAGTTAGAAGGGAACTGTTGGGGAAATTGTGGTTGCCACTGAACAGGTTGGATATAACCTCCGTTCCTCGGGCAGGTAGATTCACGGTGGCCATCTTCTCCACAGGTCCAGCATCCTCTGGGGCCCCGTGTCCTAGTTCTCTGTTGTTGGCCCTGCTGACGTGGTTTCTCTTGGGCGGAGACCAAGTTTTGTACAGCTAACGTCATGCTCCGCATGGCAGCAGCGTTCTCCCTGAGCATTGACTCCAATGCACTCGCACTAGTTACTGAGGCGACGTTGTTTGCCTCAGAGCCTGCGGATTCACCACCAATTGAATGTACTCTGCTAGGGGTGATTCGAGATGTGGCTTCAACTTCCAATGCAGCTTCTTGTTGCATTGCCGCGCTAAGTGCAGCATCGATGCTGGTTGGCGCTCCTTGACGTACCAGTAATCTGATATTTGCTGGTAGGGCATCGACGAAACGATCCAGGGCGTGTTCTGCCTGAGCATCGGATTGCAACGATGGGTAGGCTCTCGTCACTTGGTCTTTAAGGAAAGACGCTAGAGTGGTCAATGGCTCTCCTTTCTCCCATTTTCTCCCAGAGAACAGAAGTTTCTCTAGGTGTACTCTCTCTACCGGCTGAAACTTCTTCTCCAAAGCAGAGGTGAGCGCATCGTAGTCTTGACGAGTGGCTAGCGGAATGTATTTAAAGGCAGCCAGAGCACTACCTTTCAAACTAATGCCCAAAACCAAGCACTTCTTTCCTCCTGTCCATCCATTCAGCTCACAAACCAAATTGAATTGCAACAGGTAATCCGGCCAGTTACCTCCACTAAACTTTTCTGGCATAACAGCTGACATGATGTATATTCTTAAAATAGTGTTGACTTGCCGCTGGTAATATAATTTAATGAACAGAATACCACTCTTCACAATGTTACTCTCTAATAAATTACCGGACCTCACGCCACTGACACACGAAATATAGTACCCGACGCTACGCCACTGGAGATTTTTTTAAAATTCATTTTCCCGCGGATTCTAGTCTTTCAGTTCCGATAAGCACTAATAACCACTACAGATGTAACACGAAGAAGAAATTAAAATAAACGCGCGAAATATTGCACTATTGTTCATAAATATATACAATAACCACTATAGTATATAAAGTCATCCAGGTCCATAGTCACAGAAATAAATATAATACAAAAACGCACGAAATTGGAACACGAGGTACTCACTCACTGTTTGTATGTGGTCGAATCTATATTATTTCCGCCGCTGTCACCAATGTGATATTTATTCGGGTTAATATAGGGCTGGAAATAATTACACAATGTACAGGTTATGTGTTAACGTACTAGAACGCTTTATTTGACACTAGTCTTTCAAGACACCACGGTCACAGCTCACAAGTTGCCGTCTCAACTTCTGTATTCGAACTACTCTCTCGGCCCACCTTTCACGCTTGGGGTAGCTCGACCCATACCCTCTAACAATGGACCAAGCCCCTGGAATGTGGTAGAGGGTAAGTATACATGTTGAGGCATTCTCAAATACATCACAACTACATTAAAAAGAAGAGCATGCAATCACTGAATCTCATGAGATACCTTTCTGGGACAAAGTGGGGGGCAGACCGAACAGTCATGCTTCGCATCTATAGAGCACTAGTGAGGTCCAAGCTGGACTATGGCTCTATCGTATACAAGTCTGCTCGCGAATCATACCTGAAGCCTCTGAACACTGCCCACAATACAGGCCTCCGACTGGCTATCGGAGCTCTCCGAACCAGTCGGGTGGAGAGCCTGTATTGTGAGGCTAGTGAACCACCCTTGCCTATCCGACGACAGCATCTGCTATGTTCTTATGCAGCTAAGCTTCTCTGCATGAAGAAACACCCAGCATATCAACCTGTATTCGACCCCAGATTTCAACCACTTTACGATGCCAAGCCTTCTGCTACACTTCCAGTTGGTATTCGCCTAGCACACATTCTAGAAGATTTGAGGTGATGATATGATAATAATATTACGAATAACACTTATGTGTGTGTTTGATTAAATTAGACTAAAAGATGATTAAAAGGATACGAAAGCAGAGTACAAATCTGAATGTACTTCAACAATTTATATTCACGTGAATCCGGTATCTGAAAACTCTTGCACGGTATAAAAGCTATTATCTGTAAGATGTGCTTTGAGTACAGACTTGAATTGATAAAGTTAGTTAGTGTTAGGGTTAGAGGCGCATCGACTGCAGCGAGGTCATTGGGCGCAAAATGACCTCGCTGTCGACGCGAGGTCATTTTTCGTCCATATTCATATCCGTGTACTTTGCCATAGTTGTCAACGTTTGTGGATGTTTCAAGCATATGGAGATGACAGGGAAGAAAGAGCTAGAAAAGTAAGGTGAAATATAAAATAAAATGAAAGAACACGATAGATGAAGAAAAAAATGACAAGAAAACGAAATAAAATGAAAATGCAAACGCAAGGTTCCCTCCATATACTTCGGTCACCAAAAGGCCTCCACTCGACCGAGACGGTCCGACCTTGGTCTGGACCCTCACTCCAGACAAGGCCTTGCTCCAGACCTCAACGCCATCGGTGACCCTTCCCGGCAACAGCTCCGGAGATCACGGGGTCACGCAAGCCCCCACACCACGACAAGGTGTCCGGATCCTTCGAGGGGGAAAAAGTTAAAATATGATACAGAGTTTCAAAAATATAATTTGAGAAACCAAGAAGAATGTTTTTATTGAAAGAACAAATAACAATTGAGTCTCAAGACAACTCAATTTCTATGGAAAACACGATGGTATTCAATAGATTAACAATTAGTATTATAAATAGTTGCAATACTGTGTCAAAATTAGGGCGAGAATGTTCTGAGCTGATTATAAAATGAAACCTCCGGCCTTGAGCCACTGAGAAGCTTAAATCGGGATAAACGTTTCCTTCACAGACCTTGAGATTTTAGCGTATCCTTGTATTCGCGAACTGAATATTTGTTCATAAGCTTTCCATTCTAATATATAATATTTTATTATAAAACTGTTGTATGCACTTGTGAAGTGTATGCAATTATATCATGTATCAATGTAAAATAGCAGAACTTGGTAATAAACAACAACTAACACCATTATACTTTTATTTCCTGGCAAAACACGCACAGTTATGAGCAAAATGAATCTTCGGAAGATGGTCCAGTAATCGTATTCGGTATTTTATTTAAATAAATATAACATATGCTTGTGGATTTTTCGGAGCCAACATTACCCATAATTTCAGTCTCGAATTTCTTAATCAAGCGGCTGTAGTGTTTGGCACGTAAAATATTCGTCACATTTTCTGTGCCACACAATCGATGTAAATTTGTTGTTGAAAATGCCGCTTCACATCTTTCGACACTCTCTAAAATACATGTCTAGGTTTTTCTTCTCGTTTTTACTGCATTAGTCAATGAAATTGGGCCTTTCTCTGTAAACATCACGTCATCCCCAGCCCTGAAGTCACACATTCGGCCAAGCACCGAATTATCAGAATTGCTATGAAATCCTCTTTGTCTCTTGGAGTTCAAGCCACCACAGTGTTGTCATTGTACGTCCACATGAACTGAATGTCCACTATTGAAATATCAACACAGTTATTCACACGTCACAATCGGCAGTGTAAAACTTACATTATCTCTCGAACACAATACTTATTTTAGACACAATCACATTCCGTCCTGACGTGGTTTCCCACAGTCCTCGAAGTACTAATTGGCCACGACCTTTAATTAGTTGAGTGATAGGCCTAGTAATACTTTAGGCACATCACTCCTTTTTTATCCTTCGTATAATGATGAACTTTGAAAAAAACTCCAAGTTTGATGACTATACAGTTTACATCTTACCCTATGACCATTCAAGCATCTATGAATTAATTTTATATTTGAAGTGATGTATCAAATGTACTAGCATATGATTTTGATTAACTAACATCTTTGAATTTGTATTTCATGACTTTTTATTTTTATATGACCATGTGATGATGTATGTATAAATGTGTGTAATATATGATACTAGGAAAACGCCTTATATGCGTTGTGAGATGAGCTTAGAAGTATGGAAATGTAGAATTAGGGACATTTGGTCAGCTCAATGTACATATACAGGCCATGGATCACTTCAAAGGTTTAAAAACCGCGGCTGTCTGTTGGTATATAAACCTTGGTTTCCAAACAATTATACCAGTGCCTTCTTCATATACATTACAGATTTTAAACGTTTTAATTTATTGGTGACACTTGTTGCTCATATTTAATAGTTCCTTAATTGCTTTCTTAATTGCTTTTATTGATGTGTAAAAAAGTACCTTAAAAATGCGTTTTCTTCGTTATTTCACATCCGATTGTTCCATAAATCGCTTAAAATATGTATGATAGTTCTTCCCACATTCAGTATAAATTTGAGAGCTTTTGAAAAAAATAAAATTCCAAGTATTTCTCCCCTGGCCTATTCTTATGGGGAATTTCCATACTTTCCAATTTTTTTCCGGAAAAACCGTTTGACCGATTTTTCTGAAAAACAATCCCAACCTATTCTGGTATAACACCAATTTGTAAAAAAAGTTTCGAGTTGATTGAAACTTTTTCGTGACCTGTATGCCGCGTACAAAATTACTCCAAAAAAAAACAAAAAACAAAAAACAAAAAAAAAACATAAAAACCGAGGCCAAAATTTTTCGGTATATGGAATGAAAATCTTCGCTACGCTCATCTAAACTAGGAAAACGCCTTATATGCGTTGTGAGATGAGCTTAGAAGTATGGAAATGTAGAATTAAGAACATTTTGTCAGCTCAATGTACATATACAGGCCATGGATCACTTCAAAGGTTTAAAAATCGCGGCCGTCTGTTGGTATATGGACCTTGGTTTCCAAACAATCAAACCAGTGCCTTCTTCATATACATCACAGATTTTTAACGTTTTAATTTATTGGTGACACTTGTTGCTCACATTTAATAGTTCCTTAATTGCTTTCTTAATTGCTTTTATTGATGTGTAAAAAAGTACCTTAAAAATGCGTTTTCTTCGTTATTTCACATCCGATTGTTCCATAAGTCGCTTAAAACGTGTATGAAAGTTCTTCCCACATTCAGTATAAATTTGAGAGCTTTTGAAAAAAAAATATTTCAAGTATTTCTCCCCCGACCTATTCTTATGGGGAATTTCCATACTTTCCAATTTTTTTCTGGAAAAACCGTCCGACCGATTTTTCTGAAAAACAATCCCAACCTATTCTGGTATAACACCAATTCGTAAAAAAAGTTTCGAGTTGATTGAAACTTTTTCCTGACCTGTATGCCGCGTACAAAATTACACACAAAAAAACAAACAGAAAAAAAAAAAAACATAAAAACCAAGCCCAAAATTTTTCGGTTTATGGAATGAAAATCTTCTCTACGCTCATCTAACTAGGAAAACGCCTTATATGCGTTGTGAGATGAGCTTAGAAGTATGGAAATGTAGAATTAAGAACATTTTGTCAGCTCAATGTACATATACAGGCCATGGATCACTTCAAAAGTTGAAAAACCGCGGCTGTCTGTTGGTATATAAACCTTGGTTTCCAAACAATTATACCAGTGCCTTCTTCATATCCATCACAGATTTCAAACGTTTTAATTCATTGGTGACACTTGTTGCTCACATTTAATAGTTTCTTAATTGCTTTCTTAATTGCTTTCATTGATGTGTAAAAAAGTACATTAAAAATGCGTTTTCTTCGTTATTTCACATCCGATTGTTCCATAAGTCGCTTAAAATGTGTATGATAGTTCTTCCCATAAACAGTATGAATTTGAGTGCTTTTGAAAAAAAAAAATTCCAAGTATTTCTCCCCCGGCCTATTCTTATGGGGAATTTCCATACTTTCCAATTTTTTTCCGGAAAAACCGTCCGACCGATTTTTCTGAAAAACAATCCCAACCTATTCTGGTATAACACCAATTTGTAAAAAAAGTTTCGAGTTGATTGAAACTTTTTCCTGACCTGTATGCCGCGTACAAAATTACACACAAAAAAAAAAAAAAAAAAAAACATAAAAACCAAGCCCAAAATTTTTCGGTATATGGAATGAAAATCTTCGCTACGCTCATCTAATAATTGTGTAGTAGTTTCAACTGTATGATTGACTTTCCATACATGTTACATTATAATCCTTAATTAATGTATATATCCTTTGGAATAAAATAAAATAATAATAATAATGATACTGCAGGCCTATTGCCATCGTGAACAAACATGGCAGTGTAGTACTCGTTCACATTTTTCCACTTTTTCCCATTTATTAGATGAGCGTTAGTGAATATTTCCACCCAACTCTTACGGAGCTTTGTCTGTGTGTATGTTTATAAGCACTGCACAGGTCGCAGAGCAGGGTTTGACCGATCGACATGGAACTATCTCTATGCACGCAAACTTATCCAACTGAGAACTGTATAGTTTGTGGGTCAAATCTGTTGTACCATTTTTAGAAACATCATCTCAAAGTTTCTAAAATAAAAAAGGATAGACTGAGCGAAAAAAATTGAAAAATGAAATCTCACCAATTTAATTCAAATTTTCCTCAAATGCAAACACGGAAATGATGAACATAATTAAAAATTTGTATGCAATTCGGACCAGCCGTTTCGAAAACAATAATGTAATACATGTTCTTTATTCATCCAATAGATAGAAATAATTGCAGATAAATGTTGTACTTGATTCACGGCTCCCTAGATTCGTTGGTATCGAATGAAGTATATTCTAAACCAGGCAAACGCGGAACATGCTTTGTAAGATGAGCAAAATATCCAGATAGAGTATAATCAAAAACTCTTTACACCTTGACTCCGATAAAATATACTTCATTCGGTTACTATAGAATTTAGGGAGCCGTGAATCCATCTGTCACATTTTCTGCAATTATTTCTATCTTTTCGAAGAATGAATAACATTTATTACATTTTCTTCCAACAGCTGTTTTGAATCGCATACACATTTTTAATTATGTGCATCATTTTCGTGTTTACATTTGAGGAAAAGTTGAATCAAATTGGTTATGGAGCGATTTTATGTTTCAATTTTTTTCCACCCAGCCACCAAAACATATTTGTCATTGTTGCAAGTGTGTCTACAATTATGAAGTTTATATTTGTTTCAATTTGATTCATATTGTTAGATAAATCAAACACCTGACACCTGCTATCACTCCTCCCCCCCCACCCACTTCTTATAATCCCTTTCCCCCCCCCCCCCCACACACCACTTCCTATGACTTGACTACTTGAGCAATCTTACCATCCGTATGGGTCACGACCGCTACCTTTCCATTAACATAGAAACCATCATCCCGCCATACAATACACGCCCCACCAACTGCTAGGTTATACGGGGGTACGAATATGTACGTAGCAAGGAAAACTATCAAATGATGGTCAGTCATGTTAGGCCTCACCTAACTATATTCATGTACCAAGGGGCAGTGACTCGAGAGATCGCTTGAACCACCGCCATCTACTACTTTTGGCATTGTTAAAGATAAACAACAAAAGGGCTTTTGTTTTTATAAGAAAAGTGATTAGTATTTTTCAGATCGATTTCACTTTCTGCCACGGCAGCATTAAATAATATTCGTTCAAAGACTTTTGTATTGTGTATAAGAATGTATAATGATAGTTTGTATAAGAAAATATACTCTTTTACATTCATTTGTGTAATAGTCTTGTCTTGAGTCATAACAAGTGGGGGCTCGTCTAAAAGCAATTGTGTTCTACGTGTTTTGTGTTTTGCGTGTTTCGTGTTTTTCGTGTTTTGTGTTTTCGTATGTAGGCCTATTCCCAATAACTATTTCTGTATATATTGTTTCTTCATATATTATTATCTGAACTTACGACGTGATAAAAGAGACTATGGCATCAGCTAAGTCGTTTAATGAGGAGAATTTGCCATTGGACTTACTAGTGGCATTGGGCAAATGCCAGGAAGAAAATTTTAGCGGATTTGTCGCAGCACTCCGTGTTGCTTGCAACAGTGTGTCACAAACACCGTCTGAAACTTCAGTAAACCCACCCTCCCAGCCACCACCACCACCACCGCCGGTTCCTCCTCGTGCGTCAGATAAACCTCACAGCAGTCCGTCCTCAGTACGCGACGATGGAGTTCTTCGCGCTCTCCAGTTCGAGCTGCCAACGTTCGGCGGTAGAGATGATGCACGGTCGCCTGAAGAGTTTCTGGACGCCCTAACCAGGTATGCACGCGCATCACACCACGACCACAGATGGCTTCTGCAGGAGGTTGTACCAGTGGCTCTGGTAAGGGATGCGGAGAGATGGTGGACATCTCGTGGAGGTTACTCTTTGTGGGATGCGTTTCAACGAGATTTTTGAGGGCATTCGGTGTGCCGGATCGCATCCGCCGTCTCCGCATGGAGCTGGACGCTCGGACGCAACATCCGGACGAAGATTTTGCTTCCTTCGCGAGAGTGATTGATGCATACTATCACCGTATAGGGCAGGCCGTGTCGGAGGAAGAAAAAATACAACGCGTTCTCGCCCAAGCGACGCCGTTCACTAGGCAGCTATTGTGGGGACGCTCCTTCTCCTCACTGGTTGACATGGAGGACACCGGTCCAGAGATCCAGGAGTTTGTGTGGAGGACACAACATTATCAGCTTCCCCCTCTACCGTCCACATGCCTGGAACGGGACTTGGCGTTCCACCCAGTTAACCAGGCTGGTTCCCCGGCTGCCACGTCTTCGACGCTGCGTCGTCAGTCTAAAGCAGATGATACCTGTAGGCGGTGCCACGGCAAAGGACACTGGTCTCACGAATGTCTGACATCTATGTTGCCATCGGCGGCGGGAAACGCCAGAGTGTGAGGGCCGAGCCTGCTGGCTTTCATGCAAATGTGTTGCAGGTGAGTAACCTGAGGTCATCCCCTCCTATGTTACTACTACAAGTCGGCTCGTCTAGCCTCAACGCGTTGCTCGACACAGGCTCGTGCGTCAGCCTCATAGGAGATGCCGGCCTGAAAGCCGCTGTTGCAGCGGGAGCCAAACCATGCAATGTGTCCCGTCCACTGAGGTTGGCGTCAGGAGTGGCTCTCGCGAGGGCCCAGATTGTCGTACCAATATCCTGGTCAGGGGGCCAACGTCGCCAACGAATGCTGTACCTACCGCAGCTGGCGACCGAGATGATACTGGGCACAGATTTTTTGTTCGCCACAGGAATCTCCCTCCATGTAGCTGAGGGCGGTTGGACTCTTGGATCCGCACCACAACGCGTCATTCCCTTCTCGTCATCAGCTGTCCGCACACCATTAGTTGATTACACCGGCTCGGAGGACTTTGGGTGCATCGGGTTGGAGCGTTTGTTCACCAACGTACAACAGCCACAACTCTCTTTACTTTCATCGCTGTCACCGTCATCACCGCCACCGCCATCGCCAATATCTCCGCCACCGCCAAATCAGCCTGTAGTAAGCAAACCCCCGCCTCTACCTACACGGCGAGAGCAACTCCAGTCGGTGCTGGCGGCCTTGGACATGGTCTTGCAGGCATCCTCCACCACATCAATCCAGCAAATACCGCTGAATGCACGTGGTTCCTCAACTCCTGCTACACTGCCGGAGGTTGCTTTTGCTTCTTCGGCTAAATTGAGTCCCAACGTTGTCCTGGAACAGGTCACCCCACCGACGGTAGCGCATTGTCCTATAAGCGTGCAGCAGCCAATGCGGGATTTGATATCCAGGTATTCCACGCTATTTACGCTCAGGCCTGGCATTACATCGCAGGCTAGTCATAGCATCAACACAGGCGACAACTCTCCGTACAGAAGTAAGTTGCGTCCAGTCAACGCGAAGAAGCGAGAGGTCTCGGATGGTCTGCTTGATGATCTCCTTCGCCAGGTTATAGTACAGCCTTCAAGCAGCAACTGGGCATCAGCTCCAGTGACAGTGCCCAAAAAGTCTGGTGGCCATCGATTGGCGATCGACTATCGAGCCATTAACAATCGTACGAAGGTGCCAGTGTACCCCATGCCATCAACAGAATGGGTGTTCGCGCAACTAGGGCAGGCAGCTTGGTTTTCGGTGCTCGACTTATCGCAAGGCTTCCACCAAATCCCAGTAGCACCAGAAGATCGCCCGAAGACGGCTTTCATCTGCCACCGAGGCCTCTTTGAGTACTTGCGAATGCCTTTCGGTCTGGCTGGCAGTCCCGCTACGTTCCAGGCCCTCATGGATAACGTACTCCTGGACCTGAAATACAAGTGTGCGATGCCTTTTCTAGACGACGTGCTCGTGTTTTCAAACACGGCAGCTGAGCATGTTCGTGATTTACAGGCGGTGCTCTTTCGGCTGGAAACAGCGGGTCTTACGATTAACCCGTCGAAAGTTCAGCTTTTCCAGACGTCCCTCAAGTTTCTGGGTCACATTATACGTCCTAACGAATGTTGCCCCGATCCAGAGAAGGTAATGGCCGACTCGTCATTTCCTCGTCCATCCAAAATCAAGGAACTTCAAAGTTTTCTCGGTTCAGTCGGCTATTACCGGAAGTTCTTGCCGGGTATGGCAACCACCACTATGCCATTAACCCGTCTCACACGAAAAAACGTTCCGTGGCACTGGGGCGCGGCTGAAGAAACAGCTTTCCGCACAGTCATTCAGGGATTGACAGATGCCACGGCATTAGCTCTCCCAGACCTCAACAAGCCGTTCAGTGTCGAGACCGATGCCAGTGGGCTGGGAATTGGGGCAGTCTTGCTGCAGGACGATGCCGAGGGTTCATCTTGTCCTGTTGAGTTCATCAGCCGGCAGTTATCGCAACACGAAAGGAACTACACTGTTCAGGGACTCGAGTGTCTCGCCGTTGTGTGGGCTGTGGACAAGTTCCGTCCGTACCTGGAATTCACCCATTTTGACCTCCTCTGCGACCACGCCTCTTTGTCGTGGATGTTCAAAACAGAATTGACATCTAGCAGAGTCCGTCGATGGGTGCTGCGACTCCAGGGATACAACTGCACTGTGAGATTCCGCAAGGGAACATTGAACCTACCGGCAGATGCTTTGAGTCGCGCTCCAGTAGGGCTAGCATCGGAGACCCCAAGACATTCGGTGGCGGAGACTCTGCTACCGATTGAACTGGTAGAACCGGCACATACAGTGCATTTCGAGCAGGCGAATAACTTCGTTGCGGCTTGTGCTACAGTTGATGTGTCTGCACTATCCGACGTCCCGACGCTCGTTACACATCAAGATAATGACGTCGATCTGGCCGCACTCAAGGCCTATCTGCAAAGTAGCCAACTGTCGGTCGAGCCTCGGCTATCATCATGGATTCAGGCCTCTGCCGCCTCTAGTTCCATCACCAACGATGGCCTTCTGGTCAAACGTGTCGCAGGTCTGCCTGGCAGCGACGAGTCATCTTGCCAGAAAGTATGGCTGCCTCGGACACTCCGTGGTCTAGTTTTGTCAGTAGAGCATTGCCATCCTCTTGGCGGCCACGGCGGTTTCTTACGGACGCTGACAAGAATCCGCAGGTCTTACATCTGGATGAGAATGCGGTCCGATATTTCAGAGTTTGTGCGCTCGTGTGCGACTTGCCAAACCATCAAACCAAATCGCCAGAAACCGGCAGGCCAGATGGACAGCCGTCTCCCAGACTGCCCATTCGCCGAGCTCAGCATCGGCTTCGTAGGGCCATTACCACGGACAAGAAACCGCTATCAATTCCTCCTTGTGGTAGTGGACAAATTTACGCGATATTTGGAAGTATTTCCGTTGCGCCAGGCATCCACTGACGCTGTAGTGCCACTGATGTTGGAAGTGTTCGCACGGCACGGCTTTCCTCGAAGTATATCGAGCGACAACGGGAAGCCGTTCGTTAGCCAACTATGGCAAGGTGTGTTGAAGCACTTGAACATTATAGAGCGGCACACCGTCCCCTATCGACCGTGCGGTCAGACAGTCGAGAGGCACAATGCGACACTGAAACAAACTATCATGGCCTACTGTGAAACCCACCGTGACTGGGATCGACGCCTCCATGAGATCCTTTTCGCCCTCCGGTCGGCTACCTCCGTAGCCACCGGGTACTCGCCAGCTTTCCTCACGTACGGTCGCGAGCTACGGGCCCCTTGGCATCTGAACGAGGATGACACCCGTGGTAGAGAAGAGGACGCAGTGTACGAGGGGCATGAGTTTGCTACCGATCTACGAAACCGACTCGAAACAGCGAGAGACTTCGCTGCTCAGCGTGCGGGAGAAGCGCACCACACGGCGAAGGTCCGCTACGACAATTCACGCAAGGTCACAGCATTCCAAGTGGGCGACTTGGTGTGGCGTGACCAGCACGTCCTCAGCGATGCCAGTCAAGGTATCTCCGCCAGTCTGGCACCGAAAAGGAATGGGCCCTACCGAATAAGTAACGCCATCGGGCGCAATGTGTTCGAACTGGTGGTCCCTGATTCTGGCCATCCGATGGGGCGAGCCAACGCAGACCAACTGTTGAAGTTCGAGCCGGTTCCAGGATGGGCCCGGGACGTGACGACGGCACCGGCTCCGAGGGTGCAGACAGCGCCACCTCCTTCACAGGCTGATCATCCTTATAACTTGCGTCACCGACAGCCGTAGTTTCAAGGGGGGGAGATTGTTAGGCCTCACCTAACTATATTCATGTACCAAGGGGCAGTGACTCGAGAGATCGCTTGAACCACCGCCATCTACTACTTTTGGCATTGTTGAAGATAAACAACGAAAGGGCTTTTGTTTTTATAAGAAAAGTGATTAGTATTTTTCAGATCGATTTCAGTTTCTGCCACGGCAGCATTAAATAATATTCGTTCAAAGACTTTTGTATTGTGTATAAGAATGTATAATGATAGTTTGTATAAGAAAATATACTCTTTTACATTCATTTGTGTGATAGTCTTGTATTGAGTCATAACAGTCAAAAGACGTTTGAAAAATACATGCATTTTGCGGGACTCGAACCCACGCCCAACGATGGCTCAAGTTTAGATGACTGAGCTACTATAAACATAAATAGTAATAGATGATAGATATAATCACTAGGCAAACGCGCAATGTGCTTTGTAAGATGCGCGAGATCTATATAAAGTATTCTCGAAAACTCCACACACCTTGACCATATAAAATATATCTCATTCGTTACTATGGAATCTAGGGAGACGTGAATCTGTCACTGCAACATTATTCTGCCATTATTTCTATCTATTTGATGAATAAAAAACATTCATTACATTATTTGCTTCAAAACGGCTGGTCCTAATAGCACACAAATTTGTAATAGTGTGTACCCTTCAACCTGTGCAGTGCTCACAAACAAAAAACACACAGACAAAGCTCAATAAGAGTGGTATGGAAATCTTCACTAACGCTCATCTAACTGGGCAAACGCAGCATATGCGTTGTCAAATGAGCGAGATATCTAAATGGAGCATGATCGAGAGCTCTATTCGCGTTTAAAAGTGAGCCAGGGGCGTAGGCCCTATTACCTAAGACTAGGTCCTAGGTCTCATGCAGGCCTATGCCTGACCTAGGCGGCACCTAGCCCTGTTTTGCCCTAATATTGTGCTGAGCCCTATTACTAGCGTCATGCATTGTGCCCAGCCTGGGCCCTAGCAGGCCCCTAAGACTAGGCCTACGTAGTGTGTAGGCCTATACCTGCTGCCAGTTCGAGCGCATCTCAACCAAGGAGGAATTGTGCAACTTTACTTATAGAAAGGGCATAGTAGCGGCCCCCGTGACTCAATCAACCATCGCTCCGAGTTGGGAACTGAAGTCAGGTCGGGTTGGTTTTGCATGAGGCATAGGTTTCTGTGAAGGTTCTTTCACTTATCATCACTTTATACCCTGTAAGGAATTTAATTCTCCCGCTTTCCTATTTTGTCCCTCCTATACATTTATTTGTTTGATTGGTGGTCGAGAGTTCGAGTCTCGCTAGGCAAGGGGGGGAGAGGAGAGGCGAGTCAGGCGATCGGCCGTGAGTCGCTGTTAAGGGCAGTTAGTATTGGGGTGGTTGAGACGAGTGGTCTACCTGTAACGAGGGATTAGAGAGAGTGCGTATTGGCCTGACAGAATATTCGTTTGGCAGAATACACGCCTGAAGGGTTGCGAGTGCAATCAGAGTACCGAGTTTTGATGAAACAGTGATGGCATTTAGTTTTAATAATTTCTGTCGACGTGAGATATCTTCTACGTAACCGTCGTACCCCTTGGCCCCTGCCCTACCCAAGAAAAGTCCAGAAGAATCGAGACGCTGGACCAGCCGACGCGAGACGATAAGTGACCGTTTCACGGCATTATAACATTACTAATTACCATAATTAATTGTTATTAATTATCTATATTTACCATTATTATGTACTCTTATTAAGTGCATTAATACATACTTTGTTGTCAGGATTTGTTATCCTCGAGTCCCTCACGGCCGTTGTGGTCATGTAATTAATTTGTAGCCACGTTAACTTTACATACGCCAGCGTATGAGTCAATGTAGGGGTATTTTCTACGCGCTTGCCAACGTGTATGACTAGCATAGGCCTACCCCCGGCATTATAGTTGGGCTATTATTATGTTTTAGAGCCTAAGGTATTCAAGTGTTATTTTTGTATTTATAGTAACGCACTATTCATATTCTTTTTCTGTTTTCTTTTCTATTTGACGCATTTGGTCAGGTTGCTTTGTAACCACTCAGATTATTTTCTACTGTGGTATATCTAGGCTTTCTGTGATCTGACATTTATAGGCCTATCATATTACTGGGTTCCTAGAACCAGTTGTTTACAGGTTTGAAGATTATTTTTTGTTATTGTTACTTTCTATTTATATCGAAGTTGATCATTTTGAATTATATTTTCAAGTCAATTTATGCTGATTGTCGACTACTCTTTTCAATCAACCCAATGCACACGCCCTAGAACTATTCGTGGTTATATTCTAGATTCAGGCCATTCTAACTACGTGGCGCCCAAACCCTACCCAAACCGTACCCCAACCTTTACCCAACCTTATGTGATTATTTACATTGAGAATTCTGGACTGGGAATATTACCCGTTTATATGAGAAATCCACCCCTACCTACCCAGAGGAGCCTAGCCGGATGGGGCAGAAGAGAGTCGAAGAGGAAGGAGCTTGGGATTCTTACAACCCGGAAGTAATGACAGGTTATAGTGACGTATGGTTTTACACAGTGGGCACAACATATTCCATTACAACATATTACAATGCCGACTAGGAACAAAAATCCACAAGTATTAACAGCAAGGTCTACCAGGCAAGCAAAAAAGGTAAAACTCTGTGAAAATATCAGTACTGACGATATTCCACTCGACGATCATGGAAGATGTTGTAAATGCTTCTCTACGGACGTTGATACAGACCCGGCCGTACGCATGATCCACGATCAACAAGTAAAAGAACTACTATTAGAATAGGTTTCAAAAATCAAAGGAGATATTGAAGTTAGTGAACGTGACATGCAGCATGTAGTTGACAGTCATAAGCGGGAACTCGCGTTAGCATACGACGAACAAAAGTTGCTGCAAGCTAAAATCACAAGCCTTTGCGAGGAAATGAAAAAAATTGAAGAAATAAATATGAACTGTGAAATGGCCCTCATGGATCTCGGTGAGGTCGAGTGTTTATCTGACTTTAAATCTATTCGCGATTTAATTATCGAAGGTATACAACCAACAGTGCTCATAAATTCTACATTCAAAGTGCCAAAAAAGAAGAAACTCAAGTGCAGTGTTGAATCTGGAATGATTATTAAAAGTAAAATTTTAATTTTGTCCGATAGTCATGGCAGAGAATGTAATGACATAATTTCAAGTAATCTTAAATATAAATTCAAGGTAGAAAGTATCATTAAACCCAATGCAGGTCTTATAGACATTACAAAGGAGGCAACCAATCTGACCAAGGACTATGGTGAACATGATTTTGTTGTTATTTTGGGTGGAACAAACGATATTAACCGCTCGCCACTGTTTCAGCATAAAATAACCCATGCTATTCAGTCTCTCATCCCGCTTGGTAAATTGATGAATGTTATCATTGTTGAAATTCCCATCAGAATGGACAATCCAAACATAGCAAAGAACGTTCATATAGCCAACAGACAGATAACAAATGTGATAAACAAACTCGAAACTTCCTGCGTTGGTAATGTTTCAGTAGTTACCCTTGAAAACATTGTAGTTGAACGTCATCTAAACAAGGGAGGTTTACATTTAAATAAGAGAGGCAAGCAACTCTTATGCACAGAAATCACAGAGAGACTACAATCTTTTTTTGCGACTTGCTCGTATCGCGATAAATACAGGGTAAACAGATATACCCCTGCATATGACCCACTTCCAGGAATTAACCTTGCAGATGTGATAGATAATCCTTCAGCTCAATTATGTAATCCTCCTCTACATTTGTGTAATCATAACAACCATACAGATTTTTCTGATGATTCGAATGAAGAACGTTTTGTAATTATGCATCAAAATATCAGGAGCATAAAGAACAAAGTTAATCAATTTGAAGTTATTTTAGATGCGAATGATTTTGATGTCATCACATTAACAGAACATTGGCTTAACCGGGATGAATCAAAGATAATTCAGCTATTAAATGATAAACTTGTTTCTTGTTTTTGTCGACGAACTGGTCGAGGGGGAGGAACTAGTATCTATGTAAAAAATGAACATACAGCTGGAGTACGTTCTGATTTTGACAAACTTGATCAAGACAAGCATTTTGAATGCACGATCACTGAGATTACTCAAATAAATAACAAGAAGTGTAATAATTTGATTGTTATGTCATTATATAGGTCCCCTACTGGTGATATTGACATATTTCTGAAAAACTTGGAAATAATTTTAACAAGAATTGAGACTGAAAAGAAACTGACTGTGATTGCAGGTGATTTCAATTTAGACTTTAGCACAGTATCGAATGAAACTACAGATTTAAGAAATATTATTAGTTCTTACAATTTTCATGCTACAATAAATAATCCTACTAGGATCACAGGCACGTCGTCTACAACTATTGATAATATTTTAATAAATTCCGGTGAGCCACATTACCGCACTAGGGTAGTAGAGAATTGCTTATCAGATCACACGTCACAGATTATCACTCTGGATTGTTCCTTGCTAGATATAACTTATAATAATAGTAAATTTAATGCTCAAGTTTCATGGTACAGACAAATAACGGAAGATAAGACTACTAGTTTTAATAATGCATTGTTACAAGAGACTTGGGACTCTATCAATAATTTTAATGACGTGAATACCAACTTCAACAATTTTATAGACATTTTTTCGAGTATATATCATAGAGAATTCCCACTTGTTAAAGTGAAGAGCAAACAATTGATAACAAGTAGGAATTTGTGGATAACAAATGATATCAGGGCTAATAGTGTGAGGGTAAAAAAAAGTACACACTAATATGACTTTTCAAAGAACTATGATGAATATAAATGAATACAAATTTGCTAAACGAGAACACATTAAAAGTATTAATTTAGCCAAAGCTAATTATAATAACAGGCTTATAAGGCGAGCAGCTAATAAACCTAAGGTAATGTGGAATCTCGTTAAAAAACAAACAGGTAAATTAGATTTGAAAATTGATGAAAATATAGAAATACAATCAGGTGATCGTGTAGAAAAAAATCCCAAGATCATAGCAAATTGTTTTAACCAATTCTATACGAATGTTGCCATAGATATTAATAAAAACATTATAGTTACAGATTTGCAAAAACAAGAAGTATTGAATAAAATAGTTTTAGTCAATGAGAGTTTACAACTAACTCCTGTGACCATCGAAGAACTTGTATCTATGGTGAAATCATTGAAAAACAGTTAAACAACTGGATCTGACAACATCCAAATTGAGCCCATTAAGAGAACTATACGATCATTTGTTTGGATTTTGGTATTTCTGATCAATCAAACATTACAGGAGGGTATTTTTCCCGACTACCTAAAAAATGCAATTTTCAAGCCGATGCATAAGAAGGGTGACAAGAGTGTAATAGAGAATTATCGACCGCTATCAATGTTGAGTCATTTCTCAAAAATGTACAAAAAAGTTCTTAAAAATAGGTTACTTCGATTCGTGGGAGAGAATTCAATTCTGTGCAGTAATCAATTCGGTTTTCGAAATAAAATGTCAACAATTCAGGCTGTGAATAATAATGTGTCATATATTTTAGAAAGTCTCGATAGCAAACAATCTACTACTGGACTTTATTGTGACTTGCAGAAGGCATTCGACTGTATTGATCATAAATTATTAATAAAAAAGTTAGATATAATGGGAATAAGAAATACAGCCGGAAAACTATTTGAATCTTATTTAACCAATAGGCACCAGCAGGTCGAAATAACGTATATTGATAACAAGGGTGAGCGCGCTCACCCTCGGACACCGTTATATAGAAAAGAACCTTGAGTTGATTGCTTCTATTGACAGAAAACCTTAAATGGATTCTTCTGTGAAAATAAATTCTCAAATTGATTGTTTCTATTGACAGAAATCTTAAATACATTGCTTATATTTACAAAAAAACTTACATGGTTTCTTCTATTGACAGAAAATCATGAATTAATTAAATTCCATCAACAACAGAATAAAGTTCCTTTAGTATTTTGCTTATAGGCCTATCTAGAACTTTTATTAAATGCTTCTTTTTCCATGTTGCTTGACCTCACCAACAGCTAGGTTATAGAGGGTACAAATAAGCAGATGATAAAGGAACGGTGAGGTGATGATAGATGAAAGGACATTTTAAAAACCCTAATCTTACGCAGGATTTAAACCTGCAGCCTTGGAACCAGAAGCAGATACGCTTCCCCTAGACCTTGATGTATATATATATATTTATATATATATATATATATATATATATATATATATATATATATATATATATATATATATATATATATATATATATATATATATATATATATATATATATATATATATATATATATATATATATATATATATATATATATATATATATATATATATATTGCTTCTAGTGGAATAAACCTTGTATTGATCTTTTCTATTTACAGAAACATAAAAAAAAGTTTAACAGCAATATTTGTATGTATAGTGGTCTCAGTTTTGTGTACCACATATTGTGTTCATATAGTCAACATGCATATTATTTTCAAAACATGTACAAATGGCCTAAAGTCCATTCATATAAGCGCGTTAATGATACAACGATTCAACTTGAACTACACGATACACAAAATTACAAAATGTTTCGCAATTTTATTATTTAGATCCTATTTTGGCTTGATTGAATTCAAATTATTCATGATATATTTGTGTTTGTGTATATTTGTGTATAACACGGACAGCTGCGTCGGCTTTCTCGACATGATGCGAAGGTGACATTGGCGGCTCGCAGGTGTTCGGTGACGTTCTCCACGGACACATCCAAAAGAAGCCTAGCCTTTGAATTGTATGTCAACTTCAATTAGAGTTCAATTATCTTGTAAATTAAATGACACTGATAGTTTCCTTGATGTTTGCTCAAATAGCACTGCTTGCTTGTCGATTGTTGCTGATTGAATTGAAAGAGGTATGAGAAAGGTAATGTAATTATTGAAACAAATTCATTAAAAACCAGGAAATAAAATAAACAAAACCGTTGCTTATAGAACCAAAAGTGGGCGGTATTGAATTATAAAATATTTACGCTAGGCCTATGTGGACAAAAGTTATTATCGTTCGATGTTGGACCGTAACCAATTACAATTTCAAAGCGCTTAAATATATAATATACGTAGAAAACCAGCGATACTATTACGCATGAAAAAGTCAGCGGATTTTGAAAACCTATTCCATTACACACTGGGTGTGATCATAGCAGTTTTTTCTTCAATTTGTTACTTAGAAAATATACAGGCTATGTGGACAAATTTTATGAGTACCGGTGTGGTGGCATTTCTATACTGTAGCTGATTATTACACCCCAGTAATGAAATGCTAGCTGATGATTACTGTACGGTAATCATCAGCCAGGCATTTTAATACTGATCAGTACAAATATGCTGGCAGATGATTACTCCCTCTGATTTCTTATTACTGCTTTATGAAGTGACAAGATTAATAATAATCCAGCGGATCTTTACTGAATTCCATACAACAGTAGTAATAATAATCCAGCATTTGTTTACTCCCTCGGGTGTGAAACATGAATGTGAATCGGAATAATGAGGTAATAATAATCTGGCAGATCATTACTGTCTTGTTTCTGAATACTTTTTTCAACGATACTTGAGGTAATAATAATCTGGCAGATCTTTACTGTCTTGTTTCTGAATACTGTTATCAACGATACTTGAGGTAATAATTATCTGGCAGATATTTACTGTCTTGTTTCTGAATACTGTTTTCAACGATACTTGAGGTAATAATAATCTGGCAGATCTTTACTGTCTTGTTTCTGAATACTGTTCTCAACGATACTTGACGTAACAATAATCTGGCAGATCTTTACTGTCTTGTTTCTGAATTATGTTATCAACGAAACTTGAGGTAATAATAATCTGGCAGATCATTACTGTCTTGTTTCTGAATACTTTTTTCAACAATACTTGAGGTAATAATAATCTGGCAGATCTTTACTGTCTTGTCTCTGAATACTGTTTTCAACGATACTTGAGGTAATAATAATCTGGCAGATCCATACTGCCTTGTTTCTGAATACTTTTTTCAACAATACTTGAGGTAATAATAATCTGGCAGATCTTCACTGTCTTGTCTCTGAATACTGTTTGCAACGATACTTGAGTTAATAATAATCTGGCGGATCATTACTGTCTTGTTTCTGAATACTGTTCTCAACGATACTTGAGGTAATAATAATCTGGCAGATCATTACTGTCTTGTTTCTGAATACTTTTTTCAACAATACTTGAGGTAATAATAATCTGGCAGATCTTTACTGTCTTGTCTCTGAATACTGTTTTCAACGATACTTGAGGTAATAATTATCTGGCAGATCTTCACTGTCTTGTCTCTGAATACTGTTTGCAACGATACTTGAGTTAATAATAATCTGGCGGATCATTACTGTCTTGTTTCTGAATACTGTTTTCAACGATACTTGAGGTATGGATAATCTGGCAGATCTTTACTGTCTTGTCTCTGAATACTGTTTGCAACGATACTTGAGGTAATAATATTCTGGCAGATCTTTAAAGTCTTGTCTCTGAATACTGTTTTCAACGATACTTCAGGTGATAATAATCTGGCAGATCTTCACTGTCTTGTTTCTGAATACTTTTTTCAACGATACTTGAGGTAATAATAATCTGGCAGATCTTCACTGTCTTGTTTCTGAATACTGTTTTCAACGATACTTGACGATACTTGAAGTAATAATAATCTGGCAGATCTTCACTGTCTTGTTTCGGAATACTGTTTTCAACAATACTTGAGATAATGATAATCTGGCAGATCTTTACTGTCTACCGAGGTTCAAATGTTCCAGCATATGATTACTCCCTCTCATTCATTTCAACTGATATATGAAGTGACCAGATCGATAATAATCCAGCGGATCTTCACTGAATTCTATACAACGGTGGTGGTAATAAGAACCCAGCATGTGTTTACTCTCTCGGATGTGAAACATGGATATTGATCTCAATACTGAGGTAAAAATAATTCGGCGGAACTTTACTGTCATTTATTAGATAGGTAGAAATATTCTGGCAGATCTTTACTGTCTACTGGACATTGTGATACTGATCGGTACAAATATACCAGCATATTATTACTCCCTCTCATTCCTTTCAACTGATATATGGAATGTACAGATTAATAATAATCCAGCGGATCTTCACTGAATTCCATACAACAGTAGTGATGAGAATCCAGCATTTGTTTACTCCCTCGGATGTTAAACATGGATATTCATCGTACTATTGAGGTAAAAATAATCTAGTCGAACTGTACTGTCCTCTATGAGGGAAGTGATAAGAATCTAGCTTCCATCTTGTTTCTGAATACTGTTTTCAACGATACTTTCGTATTTCAACGATCGTTGAGAACAGTACTCAGACAGTAAAGATCAGCCAGATTATTTTCAACTCGAGTATCGTTGAAAACAGTATTCAGACAGTGAAGATCAGCCAGATTATTTTTACCTCGAGTATCGTTGAAACACTATTCAGACAGTAAAGATCTGCCGGATTTTTTTTACTTTTTCTATGGTATTTTTCTATGGTTATGGTATTTTACCTTTCCGTAAAAGAGGACAGTGGAGTTCCGCTAGATTATTTTTACCTCAATAGTACGATGAATATCCATGTTCAACATCCGAGAGAGTAAACAAATGCTGGATTCTCATGACTACTGTTGTATGGAATTCAGTAAATATCCGCTGGATTATTATTAATCCGGTCACCTTATATATCAGCTGGAAGGAATAAGAGGGAGTAATCATGTACCAGTATATTTCACTGATCAGTATTACAATGTTCAATAGACAGTAAAGATCTGCCAGATTATTTTTACCTATCCGTTAAATGACAGTTAAGTTACGCCGGATTATTTTTACCTCAATATTGAGATCAATATCCATGTTTCACATCCAAGGGAGTAAACAGATGCTGGATTCTTATTCTTCTGGTCACTTCATATATCAGTTGGGAAGAATAAGAGGGAATAATCATATGCTGGTGTATTTGTACTGTATATCAGTATTACAATGTCCAGTGGACAGTAGAGATCTTCCAGATTATTATTACCTCAAGTATCGTTGAAAACAGTATTCAGAAACAAGACAGTAATGATCTGCCAGATTATTATTACCTCAAGTATCGTTGAGAACAGTATTCAGAAACAAGACAGTAATGATCTGCCAGATTATTATTACCTCAAGTATCGTTGCAAACAGTATTCAGAGACAAGACAGTGAAGATCTGCCAGATTATCATTACCTCAAGTATTGTTGAAAACAGTATTCAGAAACAAGACAGTAAAGATCTGCCAGATTATTATTACCTCAAGCATCGTTGAAAACAGTATTCAGGACAAAGACAGTAAAGATCTGCCAGATTATTATTACCTCAAGTATGGTTGAAAAAAGTATTCAGAGACAAGACAGTAAAGATCTGCCAGATTATTATTACCTCAAGTATCGTTGAAAAGAGTATTCAGAAACAAGACAGTAGAGAGCTGCCAGATTATTATTATCTCAAGTATAGTTGGAAACAGTATTCAGAAACAAGACAGTAATGATCTGCCAGATTATTATTACCTCAAGTATTGTTGAGAAAAGTATTCAGAAACAAGAGAGTAAAGATCTGCCAGATTATTATTATCTCAAGTATCGTTGCAAACAGTGTTCAGCAACAAGACAGTAAAGATCTGCCAGATTATTATTACCTCAAGTATCGTTGAAAACAGTATTCAGAGACAAGACAGTAAAGATCTGCCAGATTGTTATTACCTCAAGTATCGTTGAAAACAGTGTTCAGAAACAAGACAGTAATGATCTGCCAGATTATTATTAACTCAAGTATCGTTGGAAACAGTATTCAGAGACAAGACAGTAAAGATCTGCCAGATTATTATTACCTCAAGTATCGTTGCAAACAGTGTTCAGAAACAAGGCAGTAAAGATCTGCCAGATTATTATTACCTCAAGTATAGTTGAAAACAGTATTCAGAGACAAGACAGGAAAGATCTGCCAGATTATTATTACCTCAAGTATCGTTGAGAACGGTATTCAGAAACAAGACAGTAGAGATCTGCCAGATTATTATTACCTCAAGTATAGTTGAAAACAGTATTCAGAGACAAGACAGGAAAGATCTGCCAGATTATTATTACCTCAAGTATCGTTGAAAAAAGTATTCAGAAACAAGACAGTAAAGATCTGCCAGATTATTATAACCTCAAGTATCGATGAGAAAAGTATTCACAAACAAGACAGTAAAGATCTGCCAGATTATTATTACCTCAAGTATCGTTGAAAACAGTATTCAGAAACAAGACAGTAAAGATCTGCCAGATTATTATTACCTCAAGTATCGTTGAAAACAGTATTCAGAGACAAGACAGTAAAGATCTGCCAGATTATTATAACCTCAAGTATCGTTGAAAACAGTATTCAGAAACAAGACAGTAAAGATCCGCCAGATTATTATTACCTCAAGTATCGTTGAGAACGGTATTCAGAAACAAGACAGTAGAGATCTGCCAGATTATTATTACCTCAAGTATAGTTGAAAACAGTATTCAGAGACAAGACAGGAAAGATCTGCCAGATTATTATTACCTCAAGTATCGTTGAAAAAAGTATTCAGAAACAAGACAGTAATGATTTGCCAGATTAATATTACCTCATGTATTGTTGAAAACAGTATTTTGAAACAAGACAGTAAAGATCTGCCAGATTATGATTACCTCAAGTATTGTTGAAAAAAGTATTCAGAAACAAGACAGTAAAGATCGGCCAGATTATTATTACCTCAAGTATCGTTGAAAACAGTATTCAGAAACAAGACAGTAAAGATCTGCCAGATTATTATTACCTCAAGTATCGTTGAAAACAGTATTCAGAAACAAGACAGTAAAGATCTGCCAGATTATTATAACCTCAAGTATCGTCGAAAAAAGTATTCACAAACAAGACAGTAAAGATCCGCCAGATTATTATTACCTCAAGTATCGTTGAGAACGGTATTCAGAAACAAGACAGTAGAGATCTGCCAGATTATTATTACCTCAAGTATCGTTAAAAACAGTATTCAGAGACAAGACAGTAATGATCTGCCAGATTATTATTACCTCAAGTATCGTTGAAAACAGTATTCAGAAACAAGACAGTAAAGATCTGCCAGATTATTATTACCTCAAATATCGTCGAAAAAAGTATTCAGAAACAAGACAGTAAAGATCTGCCAGATCAGTATTACCTCAAGTATCGTTGAAAACAGTATTCAGAAACAAGACAGTAAAGATCTGCCAGATTATTATTACCTCAAGTATCGTTGAAAAAAGTATTCAGAAACAAGACAGTAATGATTTGCCAGATTAATATTACCTCATGTATTGTTGAAAACAGTATTTTGAAACAAGACAGTAAAGATCTGCCAGATTATTTTTACCTTTCTGATAAATGACAGTAAAGTTTCGCCGGATTATTTTTACCTCAGTTTTTCAATTCACATTCATTTTCCACACCCGAGGGAGTAAACAAATGCTGGATTCTTATTACTACTGTTGTATGGAATTCAGTAAAGATCCGCTGGATTATTATTAATCTGGTCACATAATATATCAGTTATAAGGAATCAGAGGGAGTAATCATCTGCCAGCATATTTGCACTGATCAGTAATAAAATGCCTGGCTGATGATTACCGTACAGTAATCATCAGCCAGCATTTTATTACGGGGGTAAACATAATCTAGCAGTACAAATATTCCGTTACACCGGTATGTAGTCGAAGATTGTAGAAATTTGCATAACCCAAGCGCAATAATTTTACAGAGAAATTTACATACATACATACATTTACATAGAAATTCAGCGATTCTAAGCGACGAATAGGTGTTTTTGGTCCCTGTTATTTCAGCCAAACATATAAACTTGTGTGTTTCCATTTCCACGGTATGGTGAACACGCTAAAAGACTGAGTGAATATTCACTTTTTCAAGAATTAATAAACTATATGAAATTCGAGGATAAGCTTGATGTTCAGTTATTTGATCTCTATTTTATTTCTATTTGTTGAGCCATAATTCAGAAATCAAATAATCTCACGCTCCAAACATTCGTTATAAACTTGGGGAACTGTAATGCATTTATGTAGGCCTATTATAATCCCAAGGTAGTATACAATCTTTTGAATTGATGTTATTTTGCTTAATCGAACATTTTTTGGAAAAAACTAATCCTTTAATTTTTAAATCTCATTACCCCACAATGTTCAACAGGCATCGACAAACAACTGAGTTCAGTTTTCAACCTTCAACGACAGACCATACTAATTGATTTTATTTCAGTTCAGACCTTGTCCTAATCCTAAGGAATATTTTGAATTTTTAAATGACAGCCATGAAACTTCAATTTATAAGAATTTTAAGAAACCATAGGTAGGCCTATTGCAATTTTCTTGTAAATATTACTATTATTATGGCCTACTGTTGGATTATAAACTGAGCTAGTGGTGACTTAAATGGAGTAGACCTCCACTGAACGCGGTAGTAACTTGAAATTTTGAGTCATGCCAGAGATGGCCGGTCAATTGTGATCGCAAAAAATATTGTTTCAAAATTAGGCCTGGTAAGGTCAAGTTTTTCAACATCCCCACCGTCTTTGTTATCACTTGTATCAGTTTTTCTGACACCACTGAACTTGTTTTGTTCGATGAGAAAATCTACTTCGTATTTTTGTGACGGAGGCAGAGATAAAGATGGTCGATAACGGGGATTGTACCTACGGCCGCTATCTACCACTCACTGATCGACCTAGTCTTCACCATATGACCAACAGAGTAGGTTGATGTTTTCCCTTTCTATTACAAACATGGTGTTAACTAATTTAAAACGCAAAATTTCAATGCAATTGCTCCTGAATTTTATTAACTAAGGTCATCAACTCAATCAAATTTAAACGAAGAACTTCATGGCTCAGGCCCTACAAGAAATTGAAAACTACGTATAATAGGAACTTCACACTAATATAAACTCTGTCGTGCGACTGTGTTGAACGAATCATTGAACAACCCATTTCAACTCTTCCGTCAATTTTGCCTACGAAGATTTCGTCAAATACTGCAACTAAAAATTAGGCTAGGTCTACTCAAACTACACCATTATTTTGTGGACAACTAAATGCACACTTCTTTTAAAGTGTATGTATCCATTATTGCTGGGGCAGCCACAGTACAACTAAAGATAAATTACTTTCAGTTTGAATTGTTTGCACCACTAGGCCTAACGACTGTCAGCATTAAGCAAAATATCAAAATGCGCATTACAATGAATCACGGTTGATCGTAGGTCTACTGTCATAAAGAAAGAAAAAGGTGTAATTTTATTATAAGTAAGTCTTTGAGTAGCCTAAGCCTCTAGTTTTGAATAGGCCTGTTGCTTTTATTGAATTAGGTTAGGTTAGATGAAATTAGTTGAAACCTAAGCATACCGATGCACAATTTTTCGAAGTATGGAATAGCTGAAATTAATGATCGAATTGGGCCTAGATATCCATCAAGATCCAAATCTAGACTAACAGAAAATATGTTTTCATCAAATGAAATGACAGTGTAAACATTAACCTCTATCATAAGATTATTTTTCACAATGACAGCTGATTCTGAACGGCAGCGGCTAAACCACGAACTTGAGTTTGACAACTGACACAGCACAGCTGTGAAAGAGGAAGCAGTTTAATCGTAAAATTAATGGGGTATAATATTATTTTGAGGTCATTCTCTTGTGATAGTATTCATTGTAAGCCTGCCCTATGTAGGCCTAGGCCTACATTTTAATTCATTGGCTAAACATTTCTGTGAATTGACGAATTAATAGGCTAGAAGAAGTTGATGGTTTGTATGCCTGGGCTAATTATACCTGTAGGCAACCTAACCTTAGGGGGTTAATATTACAAATGACAATGATACAGAACAACATTACATAGGCCCTACCAATTTCAGTGTAATTACATGGCAAAATACCATACGCCTAATATTATTGCCTATTATGGTTTCATAATAATAGGAAGCAGAAAGAAGGAGAAGCAGATGATGGGAGGAAGACGGAATGGCTCACCGGCTTCGAGATCGCAAGCAGCCCTAGAAACGACGGTGGAGCTACCTCCACCCCCAAACCGGACTACGTTGGATTGGGAGATTAGACTGATTTGATGGTTTCAGACTTCAATAAAAGAGGCCTAAAATAAATATTACCTCCACTTATGGCACCTCAGCCTAGTATTTCACTCCATCTTCATTTTTGAAGACTTTGAAGTAACGTAACAAAATACGGTTAATGTGTTAATGATCTATGTTGATAATGAATTTTGTTCACTGTGCAACTCAAGAGGGCAGTGTCATTATTTGAAGTAGGCTCTATCCTGTTTGTCCAAAGAAAAAGATTCAATTTTGAAAAGATATGTCAGCTGATACACATCCGTTGTTTATGCTCGTTACCATCGTTACGAGAGAACCAAAAGTGGGCGGAGCTCAATTTTTTTCGGTTTTTATTGAATTATAAAATATTTAGGCTATGTGGACAAAAGATATTATCGCAACGCGGTAGACTATAACCAATTACAATTTTGAAACGGTCAAATTTCTAATTTACTTGGAAAACCAGGTATTCTATAGAGCCCCCAACTAAAACTCCACGCCAACAATGGAGGTGGGTGTGGCCTAACCTGTTTTTCTGAAGTATTCTTCGATTATTTAAGTAGAAAATATACAGGCTATGTGGACAAATTTTATTACTACCTAGTCGAAGATTGTAAAAATTTGCATAATCCAAGAGCAATAATTTTCAATTTACGTAGAAATTTAGCGATACTAGGCGACAAATACGTGTTTTCGGTCCCTTTCTGGCCAAACATATAAGTGTGTTTCCACAGTGTGGTGAACACGCTAAAAATGGTAAGAATAGTGTAATTAGATCTGAAAAGTGTGAAATACATCATGGTGTACCACAAGGATCAGTTCTGGGGCCAATTTTATTTATTCTTTATGTGAATGATCTGGTAAAAAACATTGAGGGCGGTCATGTGACCTTATTTGCTGACGATACGTCTTTAATTTCAACTGGTACTACTATAACAGAGTCACATATGAACTTGAATAAAGCATTGTCGAGTGCAAATAACTGGTTTGTTGCCAATAGTCTTGCCTTACATAATCAAAAAACTGGGGTTGTAGAATACAAAAATATACATAGAATCAATAACATAAATGTGCAAGATATTGTAAATGGTGACGAAATTATTTCTTTTGTAGAGAATACCAGCTTTTTAGGATTAAAGATTGATAATGTTTTAAATTGGAAGAATAATATAAATGAGTTGAATATTAAACTGACGAAGACTTGCTATGCATTACGTGTTCTTGGATTTCAGTTTAACCTGGAGCATCTGAAAAACATCTACTTGGGCTATTTTGAATCATTAATGAGGTATGGAATTATTTTCTGGGGAAGTGTTACATATAGTAAGAAAATTTTCAAAGTTCAAAAATTGGCTATAAGAATCATTTGTAGAAAATGGAGGAGATACTCATGCAGAAATCTTTTCAAACATTTGAAATTATCAACACAACCCCCATTATATATTATGGAAATTTTAGTATTTGTAGAATCAAACATGACATGTTTAGTAAATTCATCCTATTCGCGTCACTCTCATAACACTAGGAATAAAAACAGACTACATACTGAAGCTCATAGAACCACACAGTATGAGCAAGACGTGAATTTCCAAGGTATATTCATCTACAATCGTCTACCTTCGTGCATCAGATCTATGAACACTTTGAATGTATTCAAATCTACACTCAAAGTTTTCCTCATTAAGAAAAGTATTTACAACCTCGACGAATATTTCACTGCTTGTAATCACACATTTTGTACATAGACGCTTCTATTACACTTTTGTTGACCTTCTCATCTTATGCTATTTTTTTTTTTATATTATGATGTATTTATGTGCTGTTCTCATTCTATTTTTTATTGTCACCTTTCATGATGATGTGTTATATTTATTCTATATATTTCACATATTTTATATTGTATCAAACTTATACATAATCTGACTTTCCATATATATTACATTTTATACATTGTTTTCAACTTGTTTTGTAATATCTTATTTGGAAGAAAATAAATGGAATGAAATGAAAATGAAATGAAATGGTTATTCTACGTGAAAAGTGAGCAAGAGTATCCTGATCTTGGAAGCAGAGGAAATCTAGCTCCCTGTTCCGGAGAAATACACCACTATGGGGTATAGTCGTAGCTCCCTGGTAAAAATTCTGGTCATCATTTCTAGTGAAATATTGACTAGATTTGACAAGAAATTGGATACCAGATTTGATTAGTTTGAACTTGGTTTGTAGCCGGTGCTAGTCAACTTGATAACAAGAATCAACTAGAATTGACATGACTGCACAGGTCATAAATGACTAGTAATGACTTGCTTCAATAAGATCCAGCTAGTTGTGACTAGAGTTTACTGGATTCAATAAGGTTCACTTTCGACTAGAATTGACTTGATTCAATAAGATCCAGCTAGTTTTGACTAGAGTTCACTGGATTTGATGAGGTTCACTCTCGACTAGAATTGACTTGATTCTATAAGATCCAGCTAGTTTTGACTAGAGTTCACTCGATTTGATGAGGTTCACTTTCGACTAGAAGTGACTTGATTCTATAAGATCCAGCTAGTTTTGACTAGAGTTCACTGGATTTGATGAGGTTCACTCTCGACTAGAATTGACTTGATTCTATAAGATCCAGCTAGTTTTGACTAGAGTTCACTAGATTTTATGAGGTTCACTTTCGACTAGAATTGATTAGATTCTTTAAGATCCAGCTAGTTTTTACTAGAGTTCACTAGATTTGATGAGGTTCACTTTCGACTAGAATTGACTAGATTCTATAAGATCCAGCTAGTTTTGACTAGAGTTCACTAGATTTGATAAGGTTCACTTTCGACTAGAATTGACTTGATTCTATAAGATCCAGCTAGTTTTGACTAGAGTTCACTGGATTCAATAAGGTTCACTTTCGACTAGAATTGACTAGATTCTATAAGATCCAGCTAGTTTTGACTAGAGTTCACTGGATTTGATAAGGTTCACTTTCGACTAGAATTGACTTGATTCTATAAGATCCAGCTAGTTTTGACTAGAGTTCACTAGATTTGATGAGGTTCACTTTCGACTAGAATTGACTAGATTCTATAAGATCCAGCTAGTTTTGACTAGAGTTCACTAGATTTGATAAGGTTCACTTTCGACTAGAATTGACTAGATGCTATAAGATCCAGCTAGTTTTGACTAGAGTTCACTAGATTTGATGAGGTTCACTTTCGACTAGAATTGACTTGATTCTATAAGATCCAGCTAGTTTTGACTAGAGTTCACTGGATTTGATGAGGTTCACTTTCGACTAGAATTGACTTGATTCTATAAGATCCAGCTAGTTTTGACTAGAGTTCACTGGATTTGATAAGGTTCACTTTCGACTAGAATTGACTAGATTCTATAAGATCCATCTAGTTTTGACTAGAGTTCACTAGATTTGATGAGGTTCACTTTCGACTAGAATTGACTTGATTCTATAAGATCCAGCTAGTTTTGACTAGAGTTCACTGGATTTGATAAGGTTCACTTTCGACTAGAATTGACTTGATTCTATAAGATCCAGTTAGTTTTGACTAGAGTTCACTGGATTTGATAAGGTTCACTTTCGACTAGAATTGACTTGATTCTATAAGATCCAGCTAGTTTTGACTAGAGCTCACTGGATTTGATGAGGTTCACTTTCGAGTAGAATTGACTTGAGTCTATAAGATCCAGCTAGTTTTGACTAGAGTTCACTAGATTTGATAAGGTTCACTTTCGACTAGAATTGACTTGATTCTATAAGATCCAGCTAGTTTTGACTAGAGTTCACTGGATTTGATAAGGTTCACTTTCGACTAGAATTGTCTTGATTCTATAAGATCCAGCTAGTTTTGACTAGAGTTCACTGGATTTGATAAGGTTCACTTTCGACTAGAATTGACTTGATTCTATAAGATCCAGCTAGTTTTGACTAGAGTTCACTGGATTTGATGAGGTTCACTTTCGACTAGAATTGACTTGATTCTATAAGATCCAGCTAGTTTTGACTAGAGTTCACTGGATTTGATGATGTTCACTTTCGACTAGAATTGACTTGATTCTATAAGATCCAGCTAGTTTTGACTAGAGTTCACTGGATTTGATGAGGTTCACTCTCGACCAGAATTGACTTGATTCTATAAGATCCAGCTAGTTTTGACTAGAGTTCACTGGATTTGATGAGGTTCACTCTCGACTAGAATTGACTAGATTCTATAAGATCCAGCTAGTTATGACTAGAGTTCACTGGATTTGATGAGGTTCACTTTCGACTAGAATTGACTTGATTCTATAAGATCCAGCTAGTTTTGACTAGAGTTCACTGGATTTGATGAGGTTCACTCTCGACTAGAATTGACTTGATTCTATAAGATCCAGCTAGTTTTGACTAGAGTTCACTCGATTTGATGAGGTTCACTTTCGACTAGAAGTGACTTGATTCTATAAGATCCAGCTAGTTTTTACTAGAGTTCACTAGATTTGATAAGGTTTACTTTCGACTAGAATTGACTAGATTCTATAAGATCCAGCTAGTTTTGACTAGAGTTTACTGGATTCAATAAGGTTCACTTTCGACTGGAATTGACTAGATTCCATAAGATCCAGCTAGTTTTTACTAGAGTTCACTAGATTTGATGAGGTTCACTTTCGACTAGAATTGACTAGATTCTTTAAGATCCAGCTAGTTTTGACTAGAGTTCACTAGATTTGATAAGGTTCACTTTCGACTAGAAGTGACTTGATTCTATAAAATCCAGCTAGTTTTGACTAGAGTTCACTAGATTTGATAAGGTTCACTTTCGACTAGAAGTGACTTGATTCTATAAGATCCAGCTAGTTTTTACTAGAGTTCACTAGATTTGATAAGGTTCACTTTCGACTAGAATTGACTAGATTCTATAAGATCCAGCTAGTTTTGACTAGAGTTTACTGGATTCAATGAGGTTCACTTTCGACTGGAATAGACTAGATTCCATAAGATCCAGCTAGTTTTGACTAGAGTTCACTGAATTCAATCAGATTCACAATTGACTATAATCGGCTTGATGCTTCAAGTTTCAACTAGTTGTGATTAGAATTGACTGGATTTAATAAAGTTTATCACCATTACTAGAATTACTTGCTGGTATAAGTTCTGTCTTCTTTTGACTATAATTCATTTGATTTTATAAGATTCACTATCGAAAAGAATTCATTAATTTTGATAAGTTGTAGTAATGATTGAAAACTCATCAAATATTGTGCTATTGATTTAGGAATGAAAAGTCAGCATTGGTCTATCCAGTATGAGTAGTATTAATTGACCACATGCCCTGCTTATATTATCCATATAAGTAGAAAGAGGAGTTCAATTTATATGTTACATCATATTTAGGCCTACACTCATCATCGTAACTTAATCAACTAGCAAAATGAAGATAATAGGGAAGTAAATGAAGGCTACAGTTTCTGGTTTGAATAAATATATGCACATTTTTCTGGATACTATTTTTGTTTATTATTTTTTTTCCCAGACAGTTGTGTATTTAAATCTGCAATTGCAGAAGTAATATGTGTCGTGAACTTTTCGGCTTCCAATTCGACCCTCATAGCCATCTCAGGACCCGGATATTTATTGGTCAGATATTTCTTGAAGAGGCCTGCAAATAATACAGAAATAACAAATTCGTGTTCGTGAATACTTATTCAATTAGTGAAGTATCAACTTCGAATGAGACAGAGAAAATAGAATATATTGTACACAATCAGTAGTGTATTCGAAGAATAAAAGTACCATGGGCGTTGATAACTGAAAAAAACTTTCATCCCAACTCGGCGCGGGGGGGGGGGGGGGGGGACTTGTGAGCCGTAACATGCCGCAATGTCAGTTTTAGGAGATTCTGATTCAAATAAGAAATAAAAATGATGTGGTTTACTTTTGCATCTAAAATAATCATCATGGTCTACATGTTGCGTTTGTGCGTCGCCAGCTGATCGATGAATAAGGAGCCAAGTCTTTACATAAGGTGAAGGATCAAACTTGACTACATACTAAATAAATGTGCTGTTGGAACAGTGCTGTCGGTGACAAGGGCCTAGTAAATACATTCCTTTCTAAGGTGGTGCAAAAAATGTTACAAACTGACTCTACACTATACATTACAAGGTTCTGTCATTATTGTAAAGTCTGACGTTGCAAACAAATATTGGCAGATTCCATTTATCAGGACGCATCATTTTTCATTGTGCGTTTACAAGTTAGCTGGTTCAAGTTAGCTTTATCTATCTTCAGATATAGTTTTCAGGAAAAAAGGCCCCAAAATAAGAGTACCAGGACGCCGCCCCGGCCCGCCCTGCCCCGAATAAACCACTGCACACAATCTCTTCTTTAAGTGCTCCAAGAGATCTTTAAGAGAATGTAATTCAATTGAAATCAACATACGGTAATTAGATAGCTGATTTGATTTAAAACAAATTGTTCATGATTGAACTCCTCTTCAAATATGCTCATATTCAATGCCCAAGCCAACTGAGAGAAACGGAAATATTTGCAATCAATTCATCTTTAATGGAGTTAGTTGGTCGAATTACCAGGAAGTTACAGAAATTCAGCTTTGACACATTAATATTAGAACTTTTGGCTATGCGTCATATTGTCAAATTGGCCAAGTATATGGACAGATGTATTGTTTATAATATACACGAACATGATGACTATCAATACATACTGTATAATTTAATCTATTTCTTCAATAACAATGCATTTTATATGATAAATATATATATACATATATATATATATATTTGAACTACTCAAAATTTGGCTCAAATTTACGTTTGGGTACACTCCCTAGTCAACCATTTTGTAAGGAGTTTATATATTAAAGTATATATATATATATATATATATATATATATATATATATATATATATATATATATATATATATATATACATATATACATATATATATATATATATATATATACATATATACATATATTTATATCGCTAATTTATGTTTATATCGACAATATGTTGAAAAGTAGTGGAATCAGACGTTAGTAGCGCTTTCTTATTCAGTTTTATACATTTTTTGAAACTATTTATTGCATATTCATATTCTCATTGAACATCAGCGGCGGATACTGCTAAGGTGCTAAGCGTCATGTTTCTCCGCGTTTATGGATGAGCTAATAAGAATGAAATTGAATTGAATTGAATTCTCATTAACGTTGAGTCAGCAGGGTTGAAAAAATTATAAATTTTAGTGTACGCGTTAAAAGTTGAACCAAGTGGAAGTCTTTACGCGGAAACACTACCTGATTGGTCAGCGCGCGTAACTTGTAACGCGTCACTCTCACTCCTCGCTTTTACTGACTCGCATTGAGAGCGACGCGTTATAAGCGTCTGATGCGCTGATCTATCAGCTATTGTTTTTTAGCTTTCACCGCGTCAGTCGCAAGCTCGCGTTTGGCTGGTAGAAACTTGAACTTTGTTCAACTTCTAACGCGTCGCACGCCAGCTACCGCCATCTAACTGCTGCATCTCATCGTTCGCTCCGACCGAACGTACAACAGTACAAGGCGGTATAAGATAAGCTCAAAATCGAATTCGACACATGTGAGAATGGAGAAATGACTTGTAAAATTCAAGTTGTAGAATTTATGTAAAATTAAGGTAAGGGAACGAGGGTTGCGTTGCACTGTTAGATTGTCATCAATCCATCAACGTTCAAGGTACCGTAGATGCGTATTGAAAAAATCTGAAAATGTTGTTAGTGTTCTCCTAATTGGTAAAATAGGCCCAGATTGAATACCGGTATAAAATTGTTTGGCTATTTCATTATTGTAGTGAATAAGAAAAACAAGGCCGGCAGCCTTACGTTGCCAAATATCGAGCATTGAAGATAATCTGAGAATTCATAAGAAATTGCTGGGCATCCATTTTTCTGTTCTCCCTCAACGCGTGCGAGTCAATGAATGCAACTACTCGCGTGACGCAGCGAGTCAGTGAGAGTCACTTCACTCTTACCGGAACATCAATTCAGTGCAAAATAACCAGGTCGTACCACAAATCCCCCGTAATCATTCTTGTGAAAAAACTATTAATATCTGATGTTATAATACACTATTTTTGTTTTTACTTCTAGTTGCGGTACGACACTCTATTCTGGACGCAAAACCTGGAGAAATTTATTCCAAAATTCAGCCGTGGCTTCGAGGCAGCTGTAATGGGGAGGGCAGATGGCCCGAGCTTTCGAGAAAGAAACAGCCCCCTCCCCCAAAATTGGATCGGCCGTCAATCTCAATCTCAACCCCCCCCCTCCAGTGCTTGGCAAACTGGCCACCACCCACCATGCACTGTCGCCCCCCCCCCCCTCGCGGCAACCCAAACCGCACGAAGACCAGACCACCACCGCAGAACTTGGAGGACATTGTAGAGGACAGCGAGGCAGGATGTCTACAATGAGGTTCGGCTCACACTTCACAACATCAGCGGCAATGCCACAGGCAATGTATTGAATTGAATTGTGTTAAATCTTGAAGAGTTTGCACGTTACCAGGAGGTTATTATTATAATTTTCTTTACAACAGTCCAATTATTTGAAGATTCCGTATTTTGCTGTTTATCTGTAATTTATTGGTTGCTCAAATAATTAGAAGTTCATAAACATTTTAATTATGAGAATTTAAATGTCAAATCTTATTGTGCTGCTTATCTAGGTCTGTAATAAGAATGACTACGTCACTCAAATTATCAGGAGGTAGTTTCATTTTAATTGCACAAATTTATATATCTACACCTTACAACATCTGTAGGCCTCTTAAGACTGTTCGTAGGTGCTCACATCACTCGATAGTGTTTTCATTCTATTAAAATTGGAGCAGTTTGATTCATTTAATTACTGTCATAATCATCTCTGATGAGACTGTTCGAGGGTGCTTATTTTACGAAATGTGTTTATTGTTTCTAATTGTATCGTACCAATTCAATGTCAGTGAAAGTCTTTGTTTTGTAATTATAATGTATAAGTAATTCCAAGCCAATTCAAGTTGAGGATGTATTTCTAGTATTCCGCAAGAAATAGAAGGAAATTTGACATATTTTTGTGACAATTATTTCAATTATTCAATTCAATTTTGACTTCTAAATACTTGAAAAATTCCTGGATATCCTGTACTTCCTCAATGATTTTTATATGTATTGATTTGTGACACTGACATTTTACATCATTCTGATTGATCAATCGAATTAATGAATATATATTTTCTTATTATGAGGGTTGGTTGTGGTCGGGAGGGGGTGTAATCAGCAATATGGGCAGGATGGAAAATGAATGGGCACAATATGGTGGGCTTATTGTGGGTGGAATGAAGGGTCTTTTTTGGGGGTAATGTGTGGGTAAAATTCGGGTACAAAATACATTTCATAGGGGTACTGTTCGGGCGTGTTGTGGAGCAATTGGGGTGCTTTGTGGGGCAATGCGGGCGTGTTGCCAAGCACTGATGGCTGATTGAGGGGTACTATTGGGCTAGCTGAAGGTGGATTGTGGGTCAAAGACATCAGTATTATAAAACCTCAATATGTTCTCAAGATGTCGACAAGATATTAGTCACTGACCACTTTTCGGCATCATTATCACATCCTATGAATACTGCAATATGATGTCCTCAAGATGTGAAAACAATGTTGCTGAGATGTCCATAGCCCATCAGCATTCCAATCTCAGAGATGTTCTCAAGATGCCCATAAGACATCAGTATTGTATATCTCAATATGTTCTCAAGATGTCGACAAGATACCAGTCACAAGACTTCTTTTTGTCATCATTATCACATCCTAATGACATTACAATATGATGTCCTCAAGACATGGATATGACACGAAAAGGAGGACGAATGGAATGCTGTGGACGTCCGCATGATGCCAACATCACATATTCCAGACATCCACATGATATCAGTAATATCATCGAGAGTTATCTCATAGCTGTCTTTAAGATGTCTTGTTGCTGTGTGGGAACAGATCGAATATCTAACTGATGTTTTATTCAACTGAATAAAGCTGTTTTATACTATCAGCGAATAGATTACGTCACTGTTTGGTCATGTTCTTGCTGAGGATGATAGCTGGGTGGTCGAAAGGATCTGCCGGTAGGTTGCTTATACATAGGGTCAATGAAACATGGCGAATAAGAACCCTCCATTTCGCTGCATGAAAAAGACCAGAGCGGTGCTGAAAATGACCAAATGTGGGACATTTCGAAACACAGAAGCGGTGAATTATTTCAATCTTCATCGTAGTTATTATCAATGATGAGTAAAACTGTGAGAATGTGATACGGAGTTGTACACATACTTCGGGCACATCAATTACTAGGCTATGAACAGTTGTTCATACTTAACAAAGGGCTTATTACCACGTAACAGCGATATATAAAGCGAACCAATCAGACGCATCAAATAACACGTGCGACAGTGAGGCCGTGATAGCTTGCCAGACCGGCGGGGAAATACCACGTGACACGGAGAGAGAGATAGGGTTACTATAGTGTATGTTGAAACACGGCGAAAACGCACAACAATGTGTTATTGTGATTCTCAGAGGATACTGAATACAAAAACATGGGTGTGTTGATAGTAGAGTTAGAAGGGAAATATACCACCAGTATTTACTTCAACGACTGAGGTAAACTTGGCTGAATTACTAAACATCACATCAACTGTACTGACCTTGTTCCGTTTGTCCATCAAGGTCTGCCAGCGCATGCGGCTGCCTGTGCGCCACTAGCGCCCCCAGCGGAGGTCCACCGAACAGATTGGAGGAGAATCCGACGTTGGCTGGAGCC
>OU015473.1:15871039-15983383 GCA_907164805.1 Brachyptera putata | reverse complement strand
TTGACAGATTAATTCAATTCCATAGTCTTTAGGCCTATCATCAGTATCAATTATATTCTAGTCGTGCAGGGAATATTTGTCTGGGACAGAAATTTGTTGCACAAGACATTGACCCTACCTCAAACAGATCGCTTTCCTGAATGCGATGTTCTGGTCTCAATAGTTTACGTCAGAGATTATGACGAGACACTGAATTTCGGATCTGATAAATACCCTTAAAATATGTAAATTAAGTGCAAGAGGGCTGCTCATTAGGTTACAATTGACTTATTATGCAGCTAAAATACATACATATACTCCTTGTCGTTCGTTGGTACGACATTGTCGACTGGTGGCTGGTTCACATGGGGCGGGAACAGCACACTGAGGGATGACCGGATCTCCCTCAAATCTTCTGGTGTCCTGGTCCCCGACATCAAACTTCCCGTTTTTATTCCCGCTATCACATTGTTTACTTGCGTCAATGGCCCTGGGCTAGGAACTTCACTTAGCTTTTGCGAGAGAATTTTTTTCATCACTGTCATCCTCGCTTCCACCTGAACTTCCTTCTTGCCCTCCATAACTTGCCGTCGAGAAGGGAGTGGAAGAGAACTCTGGAAGTGACATAATTTTGACATGATTAGTACCGGAATCTATTTAAATGATGCATAATTTAACCTCAATATAGCCGTGTCATGTTATAAGAGACTGTTCCATAAGTTGAATAAATGTAAACGTACCGTTAATGTTGATTGAATTTGTAAACAAAGTCGACTGTATTACCGGACATGCCGTTATCCGGATATTTTGTCAGGAATTATCGACTTTATAATGTTAGTTCGAGTGTTCGAGGTAAAAATAATTCTTTCTATTTGTCTTCGTTTCGCCAAATTTTCCCATCCCATTTCCTCAATCATTCTACTGGGTGTTTCTATAACTTTTTCAACCATATCCTTATCGTTCCTGATAATCTTCCAGCGCTTCTCTCTCCCCAATATCCTTCTTGCAGCAACCCTTTGGACGTTCTCCACAGCCTTTATTAGTCCAACTTCATGCGGATCCCAGACTGAACTAGCATACTCAAGCATTGGCCGAATCAGACACATGTATGCCTTCTCTTTTATTTTCATCCCTGTCCCCTTCAACTGCCTCATGTTGAAATTTAAGGATCGTATTCCCTTTTTCGAGATATTTCTAACATGTTCCCCCACCCTAAGTTTTTATTTATGTAAAGTCCAAGATATTTATATGCTTCTACTTCCTCAAGTGTAGAATCTCCCATTTTATAAATCTTATTCACTTTTCTCTTGTTACTGCTGCTAGAGAAGTGCACCACTTTACATTTTCCAACATTTAGTCCCATTAAATTTATTTTAACCCATTCATCAATTCTGTCCAAATCTCCTTGTAACTGATTTTCCTCCCTCTCACTCCTAATGGTGCTATATACCACACAGTCATCAGCAAATAGGCGAATTCTTGATTGAATTCCGATTTGAAGATCGTTTATGAATATATTGAATAGAAGGGGTCCAATTACACTTCCTTGTGGTACCCCAGAAGTAACTTTTACCATATCAGAAATTTCATCACCTACTTTTACTTTTTGTGATCTACCTTTCAAGAAGGACTCCACCCATCTTGTTATCCTCTCATGTTTTGTTATTTGTTTCAACTTTGAAATCAGAAGTTTATGAGCGATTATCGCAAAAAGCAGCCAAAGTTCAATACCAACTTCTAAATGTTCAGGTTTTGTAAAGTTGTCTGACGGATAAGTGTTGGGAGGAAATCTGCCTCTTGTTAATGAGCGTAGCGAAGATTTTCACTCAAGACTTACGGAGCTTTGTCTGTGCGTTTTTTTTTTGTTTGTTTGTTTGTAAACACTGCACAGGTCGCAGGGTTTGACCGATCGACATGGAACTTTTTTTTTCATATGCAAACTTATCCAACTTAGAACTGTATAGTTTTGAGGTCTAATCGGTTGGAACATTTTTGAGAAACATCATTTAGAAGTTTCTAAAAACCCCATAAGATTTGGCTGGGCGGAAAAAAATTGAAAAAAAAATCTCTCCAATACGATTCAAATTTTTCACAAATGTGAACACAAGAATAATATACATGAATAAAAATTTGGTTTGATATTCGGACCAGCCGTTTTGGAGAAAATAATATAAAAGATGTATTTTATTCATCGAAAAGATAGAAATATTAGTTGAAAAATGTTGTATTGTCGGAGTCACGGCTTTCTAGATTCATTGACATCGGATGAAGTTCATTTCAAATGATCAAGGTTTGTAGAGTTTTCGATTATACTTTATATAGACATCTCGCTCATCGTACAACGCACATCCTGCGTTTGCCTAGTATTTATCAATTATTGCTACAAAATGAAACATAAATTGTGTTATTGTATAGGTTGAAACAGAATGGAAACAAATGAAGAGCGGTGCTCGTGCGCACTAAATGTTGACCGCACTGCCACAGGCGGAGGGCCGAGAACAGCTAGGCCTGTAACGTTCCTGGAAGAGGAAGTGTTGAGTTTCCTTCGAAAGGAAATGTATGCAGGAATACCAGGGGGGCGTGATCTGCTAGCAGGTAACCTATCTTCGTAGTCACTCGAGACAGTTTAATTATTACTACGCATAAAAAAATACCTCACTTATTAAATGGGGTAGACTTCTAATTTGTATTACTTTCTTTCAGAGAGGCAGTCCAACATACCTTTCACCGCACCTCTCACTACACCCGACACCTTGCCTGCTAGTTCTGAATCCCAATCCAGGCCATCTACCTCCTTGTCTCTTTCTAGGCCTCAAACCCCTTCATTCTCATCTAGGCCCACTGCTCCTTCTACTCTGACATCTTTCCCATCAGAAGAAACAGTCGGTATTCTTTCTCTTCCACACCAATCCTGGGACTCTCCCATCAACGAACTGTCGGAGGATTATCCTACTGAGAGTGAAGTTGACGCCAACCCCGAAAAAGCCGGTAAAGTATTCAACTCAAGTTGTCCCATGTTAATCAATTATCTATCTACATATTATATAAATTCATAGGTTTTAATCTTGCCCAAATACAGAAACTTCTACAACATTGTATTGTATCATCTATGATTGTATTTATTTACCTTATGGTAATTCATAGACTTGATAAATATATGGAAATCGTCAAACTATAGCAAATGAGGTACTGGTAGGCCTACTGAATGGAATATATTTATGGGCCTAGAAAATAGATATTCCACAAAAAACAAGAGCCTTCCGAAGTTAATCTTTCCTGGAGCATGTATTACATAACCATTAGAAATGCCACTAGACTATAACAATTTAAATCACGAATTCTCTCAATTTGGCCATTATTTACATACTCAAATCAGTTATAAATTATTACACTGGATTTATTTATATTCAATGTCAAATATTTTTTCAGATGACACCTTCAAGTTTGACTTCACTGTACTTTCTGAACCTTTACCTCACTCTTCGGTACCATCACTCCTAAACCACCACCTCCAGCCCTGATTCTACCACAAGCTGAACCAGCTGCACAAGCCCGGCGCCGAAGACCAACAGAACCTTTACCTCACTCTTCGGTACCATCACTCCTAAACCACCACCTCCAGCCCTGATTCTACCACAAGCTGAACCAGCTGCACCCACCCGGCGCCGAAGACCAACAGAACCTGTACCTCACTCTTCGGTACCATCACCCCTCAACCACCACCTCCAGCCCTGATTCTACCACAAGCTGAACCAGCTGCACCCACCCGGCGCCGAAGACCAACAGAACCTGTACCTCACTCTTCGGTACCATCACCCCGCAACCACCACCTCCAGCCCTGCCCTGATTCTACCACAAGCTGAACCAGCTGCACAAGCCCGGCGCCAAAGACCAACAGAACCTGTACCTCACTCTTCGGTACCATCACCCCTCAACCACCACCTCCAGCCCTGATTCTACCACAAGCTGAACCAGCTGCACCCACACGGCGCCGAAGACCAACAGAACCTGTACCTCACTCTTCGGTACCATCACCCCTCAACCACCACCTCCAGCCCTGATTCTACCACAAGCTAAACCAGCTGCACCCACCCGGCGCCGAAGACCAACAGAACCTGTACCTCACTCTTCGGTACCATCACCCCTCAACCACCACCTCCAGCCCTGATTCTACCACAAGCTGAACCAGCTGCACCCGCCCGGCGCCGAAGACCAACAGAACCTGTACGTCGACGTCAACGTGCCAGTAATGTTCAAAACAACCTTTTGGAAGTGCAGGTGATGGCAACAGAGCAACAAACTGCAGCCATCATCGCAATCAATAACAGAATTTAGAAAAATATGGTATTGTTAAAAGAGAGATAAAGAAATGGCTGTTAGAAGATAATTAATACTGAAGTCGACATAACACTCCAACCCAACATACCGTTATTAAGTCACATCCACTTCTCATTTTCTCATTATTCTCAATATTTTGTTGTCTTCAGTTCGATTATAGTGTGATCATGATACATGTTATTCTGTACATTTTCTTTGTTCTTCATTTTCTTTGTTTTTCATTTCCTCACTTGTTTTACAATTGAATATTCAATGTTTTTGTTTGTCTGTTTTTATAATCATTGATTTAATCGTTAATGTGCTATGTTCTCCCATATTATTTATTATGTTATTCCACAGATAAGTCTTAACCAAGACTTTGTGGCTCAGAATGAGCAAACTGTATTTTTTTCCTTTCTGTGTTAATTTGTGTAATAAAAAAAAAAAAAAAGCCTTCAGCAAATCCTTCAAGTTTCAACCCGTATAGCTGACAATCTTAACCCAACATAATGAACAAACATCAACTAGTACTCAAATTAATATGTATTACCTACTACACCTATACTACTTACTATACATGAGTTTTCCCAGATCTACATGAAAATCATTTGATTCTTAATATGCAGTCACTTCCTATCTTTATTTTCAACTATTTCTAGGCGAGGTAAAATTTTAGATCAAGTGTGTGAGCGTTAACTGAACGTTGATTCGTTAACACATTTCTTCAACTGCTCATCTGTCAACGACGTTTGTCTTTGTATATAGCGTTTTCCAAGTAATCTCAACACCGGCAGTGGAAAAAATTGGATGTAGATTGATTGAAAATAATAATTAAAGTAATATCATGTTTCATAGGCCTACATATCACTAATTATACTAAAATGCTCACCATTATTTTAATGTATGCCTACAGCCTACTTAATTCTAATTTTAATTGAATTGACAACCCTTAATGCTGTTGAAAATTGCAAGTTAACATTTAAAGAACTTGAAAAGAGACAGAATTATTAGAAACTTTCTTTGAAAATAAGTCATAATTCCATATAACCATATTCTAAGATATTATTAATTAACTATATTATAACAGGTCTACTGTATTGACTATCAATCGTAAGCTACATCCTACGTTATCATACATCTCAGAAATTGGATTTATAATTAGCATTTAGGTTCTTAAAAGTCAACATATAAATCAATTTACTTTGAACAAAATAAGTTGTTGTTTCCAAATAATTTCTCTTTTAATCATTGCATCAGCATACAACAGTGAATTGAATGTACTCGTGGGTTGATGTGAGAGTTTCTGAGTTGTTCACAAGTACAAGAATATATTTGAGCAAGCTTGTGTACGTCTTAGACTTGTTACATGAAGGTTTGGTGCGAGAAAATGATCGTAATTGTGCTGTTCTTGCCACTGGGGTGTTATCACCAAATGTAGAAATAACGATGATGTGTCATTCAAGTCATGTTGTTGTTCGCCTACCCGCAGACTGTTGCACACACGTTGACGACGGAAGAAAACTTGCCTCGCAGCGGTGGGGCATTATATTCAAGGTATAATCGACTAGGCCTGCATGTGGACGGCAGAGCAGACAAAACTGAAGATCACCGATGTGAATAAGTAAGCAACACACATAGAACTAAAATCAGGATAACTTGAAAAAATATTAGTGTGAAGTCTCTGCATTGTCACCAGTGTCAAACAGTTAGTTTGAAAACAATTATCTGATGCAGCAATTCAAGTTAAAATATAATGAACACAAGTATTAGGTACAATTTAGTAAAAGAATTTAAAACACTGAAATGTTTTTCCAGTGAAGGTACATCACTTACAAGAAATAATAAGTTGTTGATTAATTTTATCAGTTAGGAAGAAAACTCTGTTATATTTACCAAAAAAAGACTTACAAGTAGAATAGGCCTACCGTGATCTAGCACACATTTCAGCTTTATTAACACTAGGCCCCCACTAGCATTCAAAATAGGCCTATAATTAATTTGAATAGAAAAGCTTTTAATTTTATATGATGAAGAAAAATAAATGAAAGTTGACGGTATCGTGTTAGAAGATTGGTAAATTACAGAATTTGATTAGACTCAAATTATCTAGACTTTTCAAAAGGTCAAAAGAGAGAACAAGAGGGACAAGAGAGACTTTTAAACATACTGACTACGTCATTAGCGAGTCAAGTCGTTTGCTACAAGCTGGTTACGAATGCGTACAGCATGGGCCCGTAAATCCCTACCAACATTACCATCGCCTGCTGCAGGTGGATAAATGAAGTCATCGGGTTCAAGAATGTCAGGATTACCTAAATCAACATTATTATCAACACAAATGTTATGCAAAACACAGCCGGCAACGGTAATGCCACAGACACGGTCCACACCGTAGAGCATTTCGCCACCAGACTTTGCACAAACTCTCCACCGACTTTCAACTAGGCCATTAACAATTTCAATAAGGTTCCTGACTTATGTGTGTTGTAGCGTACTTCGGCATCTTTGGCTGGTTGACGGAACTTGGTTAGCAGCCAAGGTTCCAAGGGGTGACCAACATCACCTGAAAACAGAAAACAAGTTTAGAGGCTCCTTGTAGAGTTTGGGTTGAGGTTGAGACATGAATTTCAGGATAGCAAAATTAATTCAAATACCGTACAGGTAACAATGTACGTCTAGGCCTACTGTAAAAAGGGCGACTTGAACCCATGGGTGTCACTTGGGACCAAAATAAAATGGATATTTTAATAAAATCAAATCAACTTTAAACATGAAGGACCAGTGTTTGATGCCCAATTGATTTTAAAAATTTCCAGACAATGGATTTTCAATTTTTAATAATAAGCATGCATATTGATACAACATATTGAGTTCACCTATCAACCAGCCATCGGTCTGCATCATCCTGTTGCGTAGCTCACACCCACTCCAGATAAAACTGTCGTGGACACTGCCAGGCCATCGGGCTACAACATCGGTGATTTTCAGTCTTGCGTCACACGTCAACTGAACATTGATCGTGTGTCTGCCCCGTCTATCCACATAAATAGGTTCCTCAGCTTTCAGGTTGGAAAGCCACATGAGTACAGTCGGTTATACCTCGAACGTTTCGTACCCCACCGTAGCGGTAGAAGTCTTCTTTCGTTGCGTTCATCTCTGCAACTGTCGTTGGGAAACGTAAGTGGTTAACCGCTATGCGATTCAAACCACGAACAACACGATTAATAATCTCCGAAACTGCTGTTTGTGACACACCGCTCATTGCTCCAACTGTCCACTGAAAACCTCCACTAGCAAGAAAACTTGACCCTAGTAATAGTTGAGTGTCAGTGGGCACTGCATAACTACGATCATTTTGTCGCACCAAATCGTCATGTAACAATTCTGAGACGTACATAAATGTGTTCCTGTCTAGCCCTGTTCTTGTGAATAACTCAAAATCACTCAAGTCGCCCCACGAGTATAATTTTTAACATTTTCGTCGAGGGGTGCATCAGCTCCAGCTCCGAGAATGTAAGCTGCCATTTTGATTTTCACTTGCTAGTACGTCACTGGTATAGACGTAGAATAGGTCTCGAGCAATACTACCGTAGTACGATACTAGAGCAGGCGTACCAGTGTTAAGTGGCATATTCGGTACGAGCTAGGCTCTAGTACCGGAAATGGTGCTAGCTCCACACTGGTACGCACTAGTACGTATCTTAAATGGCATATTAGGTAAGCGTCCAGAACTCTTCTAACAAGTAAGACCAAATAAAAGAAGCATGGTTGCAATTGGTATCCCCTGCCATCTTTTTGTGGCCACTCCTTCCGAACATTGGATTACACCCAGACAAATGTAGGCCTACTTGCCATCACAAACACTGGGGTATTTTGAGTTCTGTCTTTTTGTCAGTCCTCGTAGTTCGTAGTCACTACCATCGCTTCAAAGCACAAGTACGTATTTGACTTGTACACTAACTTTGCATCACCTTCATGATTATGTATTTGAAAATATATACAGCTGCTGCATTTCTTTTCTAAAATGTTATTTCAATATTGTCATAATGGTTGATACTTTTCTCAAGGTGCAAAGTTTGAATAGTGTACAACTATTTATTTATTTATTCGTTTCTCTTCATTATTCATTTATTCATTTCATTTTCCATTCAGTGGGGATACAACAGCATACGGATCGAGTACAACACAATTCAAACATGGCAATACGAAAATGGTACGTATGAGACAAGTAAAAACAAAGAATTGTCAATGAAACTAAATCAATGAAACTAAATATATTGTTATCTCTATATATAGGTGCATCGAGCCTACAAAGATTGGCTCCCCCATTTTTTCTTTATTATGTATTGAGATTTGAGGCTACTTGATATCTCATCTGACGTATGTATATATGAACACATGGCCGTATGTCCACATTGAAATACCAAGCTGTATCTATTACCCATATGATTCCACCTATTTTAGGGCAACATTGAATAAATTTGATCCCTCCCATTTCCAATATTCAGTAAGAATTGACAGAAAATCTTTTCAATGTATAAATATTGAATATTCAGTGCATTCTGGTGTTCCCATATTGAGAAATGACTTATGTTAAACATGTCTCACAATTGTTTTATTTGAAATTCAAACTGTGTTTCTAATATTACTCTAATCTAATTCAAGTCAATACATTGTATTTGTGGGATATCGATAAGCTTCACATATTATGCTGTTGACGACAAAACACAGCGATCACAGTAAGTGCAAAGGAATATTTCGATGATGAATTGAAAAAATGTTCGCCACTTTCTAAGCCACTTACAATACTGTTGTAGCTTAGGCGGGTCTACATCTTTTTTCCCAGTATCAAAACGGATATTCCAAATGTACCAATAATCCAACAAATACTCATTACATATCCCGGTAAAACTTGAGGGTGCATTATTCCCCATCCTCTAGTCATTATGTTCCTCAAGGAATTGCTGGCCAAGGTCCCTGGAGTGAAATAACCGACGTATTGCACTATCTTGGCAGCGCCTTCCAGAGGCCAGACAGTACCCATCAGGTAAAAGCAGGTCATATTTGATGCAAATGTGAAGTACATCGATTGCGTGAAGTCTTTGGATAACGTTGCGACAAGCAAACCTGAAAGCATCAAATACATCTTTGTCAACGTAACATATGAAGTAATGGACGGAAATATTCATGCCTATTGAATTTCAAGTTTGATATACTATTCTTATCAATCCTTATCAACACACGGATATGTGTTGTTATCGTTCCTGATCTACCCAAAAAGTCGTGTTAATTCTCATTCATAATAACCACTGGAGCTATAAAGTTATAGCAATAATCGTAAATTTGTCATCACCTGTCGATAATATTTGTTAATTTTTTTTCTCTTCATTCAAAGCTCGTAAACTGCTTCTGGTAATTCAGATTATTCCGTCATAACTTGCAACCCGATTCAAACCGGACAAATCCTTGAGACTGTTTGGAGAAGGGGTGGGCCTACTGTTTTCTGTATAAAAGCACTCCTAAATCCAATACAAAGATATTATTGATTCAGAGATTAAGTCAACATTCACCTACTGAAACATAAGTTGTTTACTTCTGATCCGGCAGTACGGACTATAGACTCCCTCTTTGGCTGGCTTGACTTCTTTTATTATTACTTGAACTGGCAAAACATATGGTAAACTCTTGTTGTTGAACTCATACTATGCTTTTCCATTCAACCAACTATGCTACAATTAATATGTATATTCTCTATTTTCTTCACGTTCTGGAAATATTACAATGAAACTGAAATAAATAATTCTTAATGGTGACAGCGCCTAAAAATGAAACAGTTATTATAAAATACTGTCGATCCATAATGAACATTCACAGTATGTTACACGTGTGTAACGGTACGCGGTGAGGTGACAAAATGTCGGGCATTGAATACGAACTTATCAAATACATCACGTGATGCAGACAATTCTGATCGGAAATGCTAAAGCATCAAATTGAATATGAAAATTGAGTCTTTCAGCATTTTGGCAAATATTGTATGCTTCTCGTGAAGTATTCGTTAATTTTATATCTTGTTCTGTTGAAGATCTATGATAATTCATATATCATAGAGATCACTCGGTCCGGAATTGTCGCCCTATGGAGACCAAAGCCTCAAGATGTAATGTGCAGTGTTAACAATCCCATTTTTCCCTCATCTGACAAAATTTGTACCGAAATTACGTCCCATCCGAAAACAATCCAGAACGCTGAATAAGATGGCAATTTACGGCACGAAATCGTCCGGGCAAGTTGATTCCGATTGTGTTTTGTCGTTCGACACGATATCGGTATGTAGTCAATATCTTGTGTTTTCACACCAATTCAAATTACCACCTCATTTTTGTAACTTCAATTCTCACCGCCTTGCTTATCACTCCATTCATTCTGTATGTTCATGAAATGGGATAGAGGGCGCCGTGTGCGTCACTCTAACAGCAGTCTAAACAATCGTGTTAAGAGCAAACCTGCACACCGGCAGTTAGGCTAGACTTGTATTATTATTATCACCGAATAATTATCCTGTCACCGTCAACATTCTTCATTCAATATACTTGTTATTTCATTCATCTACGAACTGTGTACAATGTTTATTTACCGCAACCTACCGACTGCATCTTATCCTGACAAATTCAAGACTCCCTTGTATCTCCTACAGAAATGATTATTATTACCGATAGTCGCGCAACCGAAAGCAAGGCAACAGGTAGATGCCTGTTTCCACTTGGCTTGGACGTGACGTTATCGTGACGTCATAGCCATAGCCTTCATGACCTCAAACTCACGGCTTCTTGGAATTGAGCTGTCAGATTACAAAGTGATGCACTTTTCTCAAGCCCAAGTGTAATTATACAAACATGGGTGGTCCTGAATCACATGAATAAATAATTCTACTTCAAATGGCATAATGATTCTGGATTGTATAACAGCGTGGTGATATTTGCGTTTCGATGTTATTCAAAAAAAAAATCACAGTTTGAATGTGTTTTGATCATCGTTCTTCCGTACATTTCGATATTGGTTCAATGCTCAACCGTTTCCATTGTTCCAATTATTTTCATCAGATATTATATCATGGAGACTGATTATTCATATTCGTATGTGAGTAGGCTTGCAGATTATATTATTGCACCACATCTGCTTGACCTTGCACTACAGCTTCGGGCTTGGAGCCTCAATCCGACGACCAACCAGGAACAAATGCCGACAGTCTGATGTGTTTTGATTGTTTGGATCCAAAGGAGCCGTGAGCATGGGCAGCAAGCGAAACAAAAACATGAGACGGTTAAAATCATGGTAGAAACACGTGTCCGAATTGCAGTTCGAAATCGTAACGGATGATGAGGAATACAATTGAAAGGCAGCTAGGAAAATGATAGAATGTTATATATAACTTGAAATTCAAAAAAATGTTATTTAAGTGAAAAAAAATGATTAATTATTGTTCTTCAAAACTGAATCAAGTTCAAGCGTACACATTGGAATACTGGTCACTGACATTCTAATCCATTTCTGTACTAATGACGAAATGCTCATTGGAGTGTGAAAAATATGAGTTATGGAATCATCATTATGAACTATTCAGTTCATGAAAATGAAGTGAAACTTGAATGAAATGATCAAAATCAGATGACTAAGTGATAAACATTTGCTATTACAAAATTGGAAACATCTGTACTTTCTTAGCCTAAGTAGGCCTAGGTAGGACCCACAAATGGACAGTGTCTATAGATACATGCATCTAAAAATACATATTTTAAATACACTTGTATTTTGTATCTCAAATACTTATTTTCAATGTATCTTACTGTTGCGGCGACAGTGGTATAAATATCAGCTGTTACAAAGCTACCCTTATGTCTCGACTCAGTATTCGGCGAAAATGCGAATATATCCGAGGACATCCGAGGATGCCCGAGCAAGGTCGACTTCAGGTCACTTATTAGTATAAAAATTCTCTCAGTCATAGATCAGTCATCGCTCTCGAAAGTTATCAGATATTATCAGTACGCATTAAAAACTCGATGTATTTATTATTTATTATTGGTGAATAAACCGTCATTATTATTTGTAAAGTCTCTTTGTGTTTTCTCTCTTTTTCTTGAATAAAACGAGCACACTGCCTCCAGAAAGTCTCCCTGAGGTGTAAGAGGTAACAAAACAAGTTACACCCAACACTTACATCTTTTCCGAACTATTGAATACTAGATACATTTTTTCCATCGATTAAAAAAAACATCATATCGACTAATGAAGTCTGCTTTGCGCTCTAGCGTCAAATGCAGAATAACAAAATCGAGTCCACTATCATCGTCCGATTCGTTTCGACTATTATCGACCATCCAATTGATTGTAGTGATCAATCCGATTTCCTAACCTCACTTATTCACCACACCGATCTCATTTACCTACCAATGTCTTCAGGAACCGACCCGGCCACAAGTTGGACAGGCACAGCTGTGAATGTCTTATCTTTGAAAAACATTGTTATTACATTGAAACTTCGAACCATATCATTCTCAGTGTTCTACATATGTCCACTTACCTATTTTTTGATTCAAAGAAAAGCATCTTTGAGATGGATCTTTTGAAAATGTTTTATAATAGTATTTTGTATTTGGGGTTTTGAATACATTTTCAAAATGTATCTCGTATATCTCGTATTTGAAATACCTAAATTCAAGTGTCTGTAGTTTTAGATTCTTCGCGTTGGGAGTATTTTGCTTTATGGGCAAATGAACTGCAAATGAGATTGAGATAAAAATAGTTAAATTACCATACGTTGTTCCTGCCAGGCACTGAAGGAAGACTATGGCGATCACGCCCATCACATTCCCTTTACATTCCGTGTCGAATACGTAGAACATCATTAGAAAGAATTCGGTCATCATGACGATTATGGTCACCACTTGGCATAAAAGGTGCGACAATATCGACTCAGCCGCGGAGACGCCTGAAACACAATCATTTGCATCATTATCATCACGTCGGTTATCGAGAGGATCTCATATCTATATATAATCGAGCGGGAACTCGACGGGAGCCAAGTGCCGCGGGAAACCATGGCTACACCATCTACATGAAGTAGCTGAAGGCGGTTCAAAGCATGCCGTATCTCAACTGAAAAGCTTATATTACTTGAGTTCGATTTAAAACAATGAGGTCATATCGATCCAGATATTTCCGAGTTATATTTACACAATGTGGAAATATTATTTCCATCTCCTCCTCATCCTCCCTCAACTGTCCCTTCTTTCCGAAAACCACGCACAAAGATTTTCCCCAAAGATGCTCGTCTGAATAAGTTTTTTGAACATTTTGACGGTGAGCTCTATTAGCGGTGATATATTTGTCAATATATATAACTTCAATCGTTGAATTTTAAAAAAAGGCACGTGAAGTAGAGAAGACACGATGTAGTGATACTAACAGATTTCATCCTGATATAAAGGTGTGCCCAATTGCATCTTCCAAGTGGAATAATTTCCGCAGTCAGAATCCAAGTCCACCATCGAATTTGCCTGTCGTGCGCAATAATCGCTTTGATATCGAATTATATAAAATAACGATGCTCAACAATACTTTACACGGCTCAGGTTAGAGGTGACATTAGTTTTTCACGAAAATTATACATTTTGTGTGTTCAGCAATATCACAGGTGAAGTAGCCGCTCTTATCAACACCTAGTTTACAAGGGAATCCGCTAAATCGTGACAGGCAAATTGGACCGTTGGCTCTGATTTGATGGCAAAAAACCACAAATGTCTGCCATGTCATCAGTATGGGAGTCGGTACACCTTCTTTATATCATAATGGAATCTGTTGGTATCACTACATCGTGTGGAAGATTTAAAGAATGAACTCTCCGAAAGAAATCGTGAATAATTATTCAAATGATGGACGAAGAGGTAGATATTATTTCAAATCATCTGTGGATTAAAGAACTTCTGGACTCGGGCTAGTTGTAGGTAGGCCTCATCCGGGTATCTCTACGCATATGATATCTTTTATTTCGTTCTCAGTGCTTCAATTCACGTCGCTTTATTTTATATGCAATAAAATTACGTCGATGAATACCACTTTCTCCTAAAGATCCATGGATAACGAATTTGCTTATGGTCTTATTATTAGCATAGAGTTAGGAGAAGGTCGATTGTTTTGATATTAACCAGATTTTTGAAGCCGAACAATAAACATGAGGCTGGGATGTTTATGCAATATCATATTTTTATTTCATCCTTCATCACATGCTCATTAATGGATATTATATTTGATTCAAGTGTCCTGATTCTGGAAATGCGAATTTCATTTTGCGTGAAACTTCATAATTGGGAACATTTTTTCTATAAATGCAAATTTATGCATATTTATCGCTTTTTAAGCGTATATTTGTAAACTCTCACGAGTTTTATTCAATTTTTTTATTTTTTTCTGTACGATTCACAAAGTGCATTCTCATTTGTTCTTGGGTCGTGGTAGACCTACATATTCCAGATACTATGCATTATTAATTTTATTAGAAGCAACTTTTTAAAGACGAAATTAACTATTTATTTTTAATGATCCCAATTCCATTCTATAGGCCTGTATAGCTTTACTATTGACATATTCACCATAGTTCTGAACCTGTAATTAATTGCGTATTTGTTGAATAAGCACTAGATATTATGCAATTTCAAGTGCATATTAATGCATTTTAAGCGCATATTCTTGCAATTTTAGGTGCATAAGTGCATGCATAATTGAAGGTGTTGTATAGTGCATGAACATCCTAGCCCTTCATGATATAGCTTATATGTACACATAGTATTATGTTCTCAATGTTGACTTGATACGAACTATGGAAAACGCATCAAGCTCTCTAACGTTTATTGGAGCATATCGTTCGGTTTCATGTAGTCTGGAATGTATTGAAAACTTCACCAAAACCTTTTACACTTCTCAAAATACTGAGTAGGCCAAGTTGCTCCATATTCATATTTATATTTTATTTCCATCTTTTTTCATAACTCTAATAATAATACATGAGTGGAATATTGAGCCTACCTCCAACAAGATTCCTATTCCATACGCCATTGTTTCGTTCGCTTGTCAATACAGTTGCCGTCCCCATTGCTGCCAGGAAGAAGACAATCCTGAAAACAAATGCAATTTGGGCAATAGCGGTCGATATTTCTGTGAACACGCGTGGACGTACTTTGCGCCAGCAATAGCATGGAGATATTTAGCTCGACTTTGGATGCGATGATCCATAGTTCGAAGTCTAACATGTACAACGAAATAACAATATCAAGGTTCTGCACCACATGTTATGGCAAGGGAGGCATTTGTTTTTAGCGACCGATAATATGATGATTCTTCAATCAATTCAATCAAATCTTCACCCAAAATATTGAATGAGGATCTTACAAGAAAGTAAAAAAAGTGCTAATTTATTGACGCAATCGTGAATTAAGAGGTGAATTACAGGTGCACATCATGCAAGTTGCAAGACGACAAATTTATATATATACATGTAACTTATATGTATTTTAATCGGAGGATCGAGTTCCAATATATAATTACTTCAGCTCACCCTAGCATTGAGGCAGGTATCGCAAACTGTTTGAGTTGGTTTTTCTGATTGCCTCCTCCATATACCGGCTCCATGAACTGAAACAGAGAAAAATGCATTTGTATCTCTTTTGTACCAACCGAAGAAAACAAATGTGAAAGAAGAAATGTCATCAATCGGAATGTCTGTGTTGTAGAATTGAATGGAAGAGAAAAGTTCTCACACCAAATAGCTATCACTGAATCAGTACCTATAAGGGGTAAACAACAATACACGATGATTGGTAGGTAGGCCTATTGTTGAAGTTCCAATGATGAGGTTCTCATACTGCAGCAGCTCCGAGTTCCGCTGTGAACTTCGCAAACATATTCTAACGCGTAATTCTACTAATAGTCCTTTTATTGGTGGGAAAAACTGAACTTGGAACTCAACTCCGCCGGACACGATGTTGGAGAGCAAAACACCACTATAGACGGATGAAAGAAGTAGTTCAATAGCCTCCCTTGAGCACGTGCTACGAAGTCTGTCCGAGCACGGCCGAGAACATCCGACCGCCTTCAGTCGAGAGGGTGCCGATCGCTCGTTCTATAGGAGATTACTGCAAGTTGTGCGTGCAAGCGGTGAATGTTGGAACCATAATCACAAAGCTGATTAACCAAATCAAGCTGAACCGACATTTACCTGTTGAGCCTGTTATACACGGGTCAATGTTTCGGTCAAATGCCCAAGTTAACCCTCGAGCTCAAATCATTGCCTAGGTCCCGTTGATCGATGAGCCTTGGACGTGCAGGGCTGGCGTCAGATTCTGAGCCCGTATCGCAACTAGTGGCAAACACCGCGATGAAGTCATGAATGAGGAACATGTTCTCATTGGTCGATGGTCAATAGACGCTATGATACTTAGAGCCGATTGTACCAACTTATGATTAAATATCAATTAGTTAATCATTACTTAAGGTACAGAAATAATATAGGTAACCAAGGGTGATAACAAGTTGATTTGCTAATTTTTACTTAATTCACTAATCATCACTCGGTACAACCCGCTCTTAGTTACACATAATTACCAATTTAATGTCATTCTCATAACAAATTATGATGAATAATAATTTCAAATTCATCGGTTTCTACTTTTGTTCAGTAAAATCTGCTAGCTTTTGTGAGATTTAATAAGTTGAAATATATATCATCATATTGACCAATCAAGTTACAGTAGGGTATCCCACCGACAGCCTCAAGTCAATTACAAGCTGCTAAATCTTGTTCTTTCCCCATGTGCAGATACCAAATATCGTTTATGCGCGTTTGCAGCAAGATCCCCCACTCTACCTCCTCAGGAGAAGTGATCTGAACTTACATGTTCAGACATGCTTGAACATGGTTGCACATGCGACGTTAACGTTTGATAATGGCAAACAGGCAAAGGTGCATTCATTTCTACTTATTTTTTAGTGATGTAATGAATACATCGATCTTTTCATAAGAATCGATTATAATCCACCCGATTAATCGATGAATCGATTCGTTGAGAAAAAAATCGAATCGATTCACTGAATCGATTCTTCATTGAAAAACGCCCATCTCTATTTGTGTGGTACGCGCATCGCTCGGCACGGCATGGTTCAAGCTTTGCGGGCAGTCGAGGCGTACACAGAAACCGAAGAGTTGAGTGCGAACTCTATCCCCGTACTTGACGCGTACCGCCTATAATATGCAACAGTGAGCGACAAAGTTGAGGATAAAGATTGGAGCTAGGCAATTGACTTGATAAAAACTACTGATTCTATTTATTTTCGAAGCCACACGGCTTAAAGTTGTGCACAGTGCACACTAATGTCTACGATTTTGGGTGTGAATATCGTCATAACTACAAAATCAATATCTTGGAACCATTCTTCATTTTATTTTTTTCAATGTTGCTTAACGACCCCACCGACAGCTGGGTTATACGGGGGTACGAATGAGCGGATGATGATGAAACGATGAAGTGATGGTAGGTGAAAGGACATTTACAAAAACCCATGCCTTATGCGGGACTCGAACCCACGCCCAACGGTGACTTCAGTTACTAACGCTGGCGATAGTTGACTTGGCCACCGGGGCGGCTCATTCTTTATTATATTGCTAATAAACATATAATGATAATGAGCCAAAAGATGCATGTGTTGATCTCTGATCGTTGCATCACAGTCCCTAGAGTAAATTGGTAGCTGTACTTCAGCCGTTGGTTCATGCACGTTGCTTATGAATGTTTCCAATCATTATTTCAGTGTCTGCAGTTGGTAGCCATGTCCGAAGCAGGCCAACAGGAAGTAGTTTTGGTTTCCCTAGTTTTATCTTCAACCCTTGACCAGTGTGGTTGTGCGGGGTTGTCCTAATTTAGGCGCGCCAGTCGGCCTTGACCAGTGTGGTTGTGCGGGGTTGTCTTAATTTAGGCGCGCTAGTCGGCCTTGACCAGTGTGGTTGTGCGGGGTTGTCCTAATTAGGACGCGCCAGTCGGCCTTGACCAGTGTGGTTGTGCGGGGTTGTCTTAATTTAGGCGCGCCAGTCGGCCTTGACCAGTGTGGTTGTGCGGGGTTGTCCTAATTTAGGCGCGCCAGTCGGCCTTGACCAGTGTGGTTGTGCGGGGTTGTCTTAATTTAGGCGCGCCAGTCGGCCTTGACCAGTGTGGTTGTGCGGGGTTGTCTTAATTTAGGCGCGTCAGTCGGCCTTGACCAGTGTGGTTGTGCGGAGTTGTCCTAATTTAGGCGCGCCAGTCGGCCTTGACCAGTGTGGTTGTGCGGGGTTGTCTTAATTTAGGCGCGCCAGTCGGCCTTGACCAGTGTGGTTGTGCGGGGTTGTCCTAATTTAGGCGCGCAAGTCGGCCTTGACCAGTGTGGTTGTACGGGGTTGTCCTAATTTAGGCGCGCCAGTCGACCTTGACCAGTGTGGTTGTGCGGGGTTGTCCTAATTTAGGCGCGCCAGTCGGCCTTGACCAGTGTGGTTGTGCGGAGTTGTCTTAATTAAGGCGCCAGTCGGCCTTGACCAGTGTGGTTGTGCGGGGTTATCTTAATTTGGGCGCGCCAGGCGGCCTTGACCAGTGTGGTTGTGCGGGGTTGTCTTAATTTAGGCGCGCCAGGCGGCCTCGACCAGTGTGGTTGTGCGGGGTTGTCTTAATTCAGGCGCGCCAGTCGGCCTTGGCCAGTGTGGTTGTGCGGGGTTGTCTTGATTTAGGCGCACCAGTCGGCCTTGACCAGTGTGGTTGTGCGGGGTTGTCTCAATTTAGGCGCGCCAGTCGGCCTTGACCAGTGTGGTTGTGCGGGGTTGTCTTAATTTAGGCGCGCCAGTCGGCCTCGACCAGTGTGGTTGTGCGGGGTTGTCTCGATGTAGGCGCGCCAGTCGGCCTTGACCAGTGTGGTTGTGCGGGGTTGTCTTAATTAGGCGCGCCAGTCGGCCTTGACCAGTGTGGTTGTGCGAAGTTGTCTTAATATAGGCGCGCCGGTCGGCCTCGACCAGTGTGGTTGTGCGGGGTTGTCTCGATTTAGGCGCGCCGGTCGGCCTCGACCAGTGTGGTTGTGCGGGGTTGTCTTAATTTGGGCGCGCCAGTCGGCCTCGACCAGTGTGGTTGTGCGGGGTTGTCTTAATTTAGGCGCGCTAGTCGGCCTCGACCAGTGTGTTTGTGCGGGACTGTCTTAATTTAGGCGCGCCAGTAGGCCTTGACCAGTGTGGTTGTGCGGGGTTGTCCTAATTTAGGCGCGCCAGTCGGCCTCGACCAGTGTGGTTGTGCAGGGTTGTCTTAATTTAGGCGCGCTCGTCGGGCCTCGATCAGTGTGTTGTGCGAGTTTGGTCTTAATTTTTTTTAGGGCACGCCAGTCGGCCTCGGACCAGTTTTGGTTGTGCGTGGTTGGTGGTCTCGAGTAAGGCTCGCCAGTCGGCCATGACCCGTTTTGTTGCGGGGTTGTACTATTTCGTCGCGCCAGTCTGGCCATGACCAGTGGTGGTGTGCGGGGTTGTACGATTTATGCGCGCCAGTCGGCCTGACCAGTGTGTTGTGCGTGGTTGTCTATTCAGGCGCGCCAGTCGGCCTTGACCAGTGTTGTTTGTGCGGGTTGTCTTAATTCATCAGGCGCGCCAGTCGGCCTTGACCAGGTGGTTGTGTGCGGATTGTCTTGATTTAGGCGCGCCAGTCCCCTCGAACCAGTGTGATTGTTGCGGAGTTTGGCTTATTTTAGGCGCGCCAGTCGGGCCTCGACCAGTGTGATTGTGCGGGGTTGTCTTAATTAGGCGCGCCAGTCGGCCTTGACCAGTGTGGTTGTGCGGGGTTGTCTCGATTTAGGCGCGCCAGTCGGCCTCGACCAGTGTGGTTTTGCGGGGTTGTCCTAATTTAGGCGCGCCAGTCGGCCTCGACCAGTGTGGTTGTGCGGGGTTGTCTTGATTTGGGCGCGCCAGTCGGCCTCGACCAGTGTGGTTGTGCGGGGTTGTCTTAATTTGGGCGCGCCAGTCGGCCTTGACCAGTGTGGTTGTGCGGGGTTGTCTCGATTTAGGCGCGCCAGTCGGCCTCGACCAGAGTGGTTTTGCGGGGTTGTCCTAATTTAGGCGCGCCAGTCGGCCTCGACCAGTGTGGTTGTGCGGGGTTGTCCTAATTAGGCGCGCCAGTCGGCCTTGACCAGTGTGGTTGTGCGGGGTTGTCCTAATTTAGGCGTGCCAGTCGGCCTTGACCAGTGTGGTTGTGCGGGGTTGTCTTAATTTAGGCGCGCCAGTCGGCCCTGACCAGTGTGGTTGTGCGGGGTTGTCTTAATTTAGGCGCGCCAGTCGGCCCTGACCAGTTTGGTTGTGCGGGGTTGTCTTAATTCAGGCGCGCCAGTCGGCCTTGACCAGTGTGGTTGTGCGGGGTTGTCCTAATTTAGGCGTGCCAGTCGGCCTTGACCAGTGTGGTTGTGCGGGGTTGTCTCGATTTAGGCGCGCCAGTCGGCCTCGACCAGTGTATTTTTGCGGGGTTGTCCTAATTTAGGCGCGCCAGTTGCCTTGACCAGTGTGGTTGTGCGAGGTTGTCCTAATTTAGGCGCGCCAGTCGGCCTTGACCAGTGTGGTTGTGCGGGGTTGTCTTGATTTAGGCGCGCCAGTCGGCCTCGACCAGTGTGGTTGTGCGGGGTGGTCTTAATTCAGGCGCGCCAGTCGGCCTCGACCAGTGTGGTTGTGCGGGGTTGTCTCGATTTAGGCGCGCCAGTCGGCCTCGACCAGTGTGGTTTTGCGGGGTTGTCTTAATTTAGGCGCGCCAGTCGGCCTTGACCAGTGTGGTTGTGCGGGGTTGTCTTAATTTAGGCGCGCCAGTCGGGCCTTGACCCATTGATGGTTGTGCTGGGTTGTCTTGAATTTAGGGGCGCGCCAGTCCGGCCCTCGACCCAGTGGTGGTTGTGCGGGGTTGGTTCTTAATTCAGGCGCGCCAGTGCGGCCTTGGACCAGTGTGGTTGTGCGGGGTGTGTCCTGATTTAGGGCGCAGCACAGTCGCCGTGGACCAGTGTGGTTTGTGCTGGTTGTCTTAATTTAGGCGCGCCCAGTCGGCCTTCGACCAGTGATGGTTGTGCGGGGTTGTCCTAATTTAGGCGCGCCCAGTCGGCCCTTGACCAGTGTGGTTGTGCCGGGGTTGTCTTTAAATGTAGGCGCGCCATTCGCCTTCGACCAGTGTGGTTGTGCGGGGTTGTCTTAATTAAGGCCGCGCCAGTCGCCTTGACCCATGTGGGTTGTGGCGGGAGTTGTCTTAATATTAGGCCGCGCCAGTCGGCCTCGACCAGTGTGGGTTGTGCGGGGTTGGTCTCGATTTAGGCGCGCCAGTCGGCCTCGACCAGTGTGGTTGTGCGGGGTTGTCTTGATTTAGGCGCGCCAGTCGGCCTCGACCAGTGTGGTTGTGCGGGGTTGTCTTAATTCAGGCGCGCCAGTCGGCCTTGACCAGTGTGGTTGTGCGGGGTTGTCTTAATTTAGGCGCACCAGTCGGCCTTGACCAGTGTGGTTGTGCGGGGTTGTCTTAATTTAGGCGCGCCAGTCGGCCTCGACCAGTGTGGTTGTGCGGGGTTGTCTCGATTTAGGCGCGCCAGTCGGCCTCGACCAGTGTGGTTGTGCGGGGTTGTCTTAATTAGGCGCGCCAGTCGGCCTTGACCAGTGTGGTTGTGCGGGGTTGTCTTAATTAGGCGCGCCAGTCGGCCTTGACCAGTGTGGTTGTGCGGGGTTGTCTTAATATAGGCGCGCCGGTCGGCCTCGACCAGTGTGGTTGTGCGGGGTTGTCTCGAATTTAGGCGCGCCAGGTCGGCCTCGACCAGTGTGGTTGTGCGGGGTTGTCTTAATTTAGGCGCGCCTGTAATATAGGCGCGCCAGTCGGCCTCGACCAGTGTGGTTGTGCGGGGTTGTCTTAATTTAGGCGCGCCAGTCGGCCTCGACCAGTGTGTTTGTGCGGGACTGTCTTAATTTAGGCGCGCCAGTAGGCCTTGACCAGTGTGGTTGTGCGGGGTTGTCCTAATTTAGGCGCGCCAGTCGGCCTCGACCAGTGTGGTTGTGCAGGGTTGTCTTAATTTAGGCGCGCTAGTCGGCCTCGATCAGTGTGGTTGTGCGGAGTTGTCTTAATTTAGGCGCGCCAGTCGGCCTCGACCAGTGTGGTTGTGCGGGGTTGTCTCGATTAAGGCGCGCCAGTCGGCCATGACCAGTGTGGTTGTGCGGGGTTGTACGATTTAGGCGCGCCAGTCGGCCATGACCAGTGTGGTTGTGCGGGGTTGTACGATTTAGGCGCGCCAGTCGGCCTTGACCAGTGTGGTTGTGCGTGGTTGTCTTAATTTAGGCGCGCCAGTCGGCCTTGACCAGTGTGGTTGTGCGGGGTTGTCTTAATTCAGGCGCGCCAGTCGGCCTTGACCAGTGTGGTTGTGCGGAGTTGTCTTGATTTAGGCGCGCCAGTCGGCCTCGACCAGTGTGGTTGTGCGGGGTTGTCTTAATTAAGGCGCGCCAGATCGGCCTCGACCAGTGTGGTTGTGCGGGGTTGTCTTAATTCAGGCGCGCCAGTCGGCCATGACCAGTGTGGTTGTGCGGGGTTGTACGATTTAGGCGCGCCAGTCGGCCTTGACCAGTGTGGTTGTGCGGGGTTGTCCTGATTTAGGCGCGCCAGTCGGCCTTGACCAGTGTGGTTGTGCGGGGTTGTCTTAATTTAGGCGCGCCAGTCGGCCTCGACCAGTGTGGTTGTGCGGGGTTGTCTTAATTTAGGCGCGCCAGTCGGCCTTGACCAGTGTGGTTGTGCGGGGTTGTCTCGATATAGGCGCGCCAGTCGGCCTCGACCAGTGTGGTTGTGCGGGGTTGTCTTAATTTAGGCGCGCCAGTCGGCCTCGACCAGTGTGGTTGTGCGGGGTTGTCTTGATTTAGGCGCGCCAGTCGGCCTCGACCAGTGTGGTTGTGCGGGGTTGTCTTAATTCAGGCGCGCCAGTCGGCCTCGACCAGTGTGGTTGTGCGGGGTTGTCTCGATTCAGGCGCGCCAGTCGGCCCCGACCGTGGGTTGGTGCGGGGTTTCTTAATTTAGGCGGCCAGTCGGCCCTAACCAGTTGGGTTTGTGCGGGGTGTGTCTTAATTCAGGCGCGCCATTCGGCCTTGACCAGTGTGGTGTGTGCGGGTTGTTCCTAATTTAGCGTGCCAGTCGGCCTTGACCAGTGTGGTTGTGCGGGTTGTCTCGTTTAGGCGCGGCCATTCGCCTCGACCATGTATTTTTTAGGGGTTGTCCTAATTTAGTCGCGCCAGTCGGCCTTGACCATATGGTTGTGCTAGGTTGTCCTAATTTACGGGCGCGCCAGTCGGCCTTGACCAGTGTGGTTGTGCGGGGTTGTCCTTGTATTTAGGCGCGCCAGGTCGGGCCTCGACCAGTGTGGTGTGCGGGGTTGTCTTATTCAGGGCGCGCCAGTCGGCCTCGACCAGTGTGGTTGTGCGGGGTTGTCTCGATTTAGGCGCGCCAGTCGGCCTCGACCAGTGTGGTTTTGCGGGGTTGTCTTAATTTAGGCGCGCCAGTCGGCCTTGACCAGTGTGGTTGTGCGGGGTTGTCCTGATTTAGGCGTGCCAGTCGGCCTTGACCAGTGTGGTTGTGCGGGGTTGTCTCGATTTAGGCGCGCCAGTCGGCCCCGACCAGTGTGGTTGTGCGGGGTTGTCTTGATTTAGGCGCGCCAGTCGGCCCTGACCAGTTTGGTTGTGCGGGGTTGTCTTAATTCAGGCGCGCCAGTCGGCCTTGACCAGTGTGGTTGTGCGGGGTTGTCCCAATTTAGGCGCGCCAGTCGGCCTGGACCAGTGTGGTTGTGCGGGACTGTCTTAATTTAGGCGCGCCAGTAGGCCTTGACCAGTGTGGTTGTGCGGGGTTGTCCTAATTTAGGCGCGCCAGTCGGCCTTGACCAGTGTGGTTGTGCGGGGTTGTCTTAATTTAGGCGCGCCAGTCGGCCTCGACCAGTGTGGTTGTGCGGGGTTGTCCTAATTTAGGCGCGCCAGTCGGCCTCGACCAGTGTGGTTGTGCGGGGTTGTCCTAATTTAGGCGCGCCAGTCGGCCTCGACCAGTGTGGTTGTGCGGGGTTGTCCTAATTTAGGCGCGCCAGTCGGCCCTGACCAGTGTGGTTGTGCGGGGTTGTCTTAATTTAGGCGCGCCAGTCGGCCTTGACCAGTGTGGTTGTGCGGGGTTGTCCTAATTTAGGCGCGCCAGTCGGCCTGGACCAGTGTGGTTGTGCGGGGTTGTCTTAATTTAGGCGCGCCAGTCGGCCGACCGTTTATAAAGTATTGTTTGAATCATAGTTAGTATCCGAATTTCATATCATCATCTAATGATTGATACAATATACAGATTAGTATCCGAAATCATACCAACAGGTACTGTCAACCAATGGCGAGAGTATTCATTTCAGCTTATACAGTATTTAGTATCCTGACTTATTAATAACGTTAACGTATGTTTATTATGAACAGTGTGTTATTTATTCATAAGTGTATTGTTCACATGAAAATAGAGAAATCATCTTCGCTAATTCCTTTTCATGTTCAAACACCAGTGTAATTGAATGAAAATTTCATTTCCAAGATGAATTTATGCTCTTCATTCGATATGGCATTCTATTTCAGTGAATTCAATCAGTTTCAAGATGATAGGCCTACGTCAATGATTAAAAAGAATGTGATGAAATTCATTGCCGTATCATCTCAAAACAAGATTGAATTCACAAAAATGAATGTCATATTAATTAAAGAGCATAAAATTCTCTTGGGGATGTGAACTTTTCATTCAATTACACCGGTTTAGATATGTTCTATTGTCGATCAAGCTTGACAGAAATCGGCCAATCAGACGAGACTATAAACCCTACTGCGCATCTCTCGTCACGCAAGACACACTGCCCAACCTATATGGGGAGAAGTGATGTGATTGCTCCAAACAATCAGGATACATTGTGATATGGTCGTTTCTCGAACAGCTGACTTTTGTTATGACGTCAGTGGGCTATCGAGCCTTGGTGGCTCGGTTGATCCGTGTAACTGCCTGCTCAATGTTTCAGTCGAAGGCTAGAGCTCTAGGTTCGAACTCAGAAGTCATTAATCGAAACAGTGACCCGTGTAAATCAGATAGCTCTTCATCAACTTGAATAGACGCGGGACGCTGGGAGATATCCGCTTCTTGTCTCGGTTGTCTTTTCCTCACAAACTCTCTTCCTTTCCTCTTATATAAAATAAATAATGGACTAGTTCCTCAATATCTCTGTGATAAAATTGAACTTACTAAAGATAAACACATGCATAATACTAGAGCGTGCAAGAATATAAATATCTCAAGAACGTCAAAAAAGAGAAGAAGACAATTCAATATTTATTAAGGGAATTGGAATTTATAATGGATTAAAAAATAAAGTGAAAGAGGTGAAAACGTTCAGTCAATTCAGACGAGAGTGTTGTAAAAGTATTGAAGATAAGAAGTTGATTCCTATAATAAGTGTCAATTATTGGGATGGTCCAAATGTATATTAATCAACTATAATCGAAAATTTTCATTGAGAATAGTAAATTGTGTCTTCTAATAATATTATGTAAGTTAAAATTCATTCTGTGTTGTAGGCTTTGAATTAACGATTTTTACTATTATTAGATGAGCGTAGCGAAGATTTTCATTCCATATACCGAAAAATTTTGGGCTTGGTTTTTATGTTTGTTTTTTTTTTTTTTTTTTGTGTGTAATTTTGTACGCGGCATACAGGTCAGGAAAAAGTATCAATCAACTCGAAACTTTTTTTACAAATTGGTGTTATACCAGAATAGGTTGGGATTGTTTTTCAGAAAAATCGATCAAACGGATTTTCCGGAAAAAAATTGGAAAGTATGGAAATTCCTCATAAGAATAGGCCAGGGGAGAAATACTTGGAATTTTATTTTTTTCAAAAGCTTTCAAATTTATACTGAGCGTGGGAAGAACTATCATACACATTTTAAGCGACTTATGGAACAATCGGATGTGAAACAACGAAGAAAACTCATTTTTAATGTACTTTTTTACACATCAATAAAAGCAATTAAGAAAAGCAATCAAGAAACTATTAAATGTGAGCAACAAGTGTCACCAATAAATTAAAACGTTTAAAATCTGTGATGGATATGAAGAAGGCACTGGTTTAATTGTTTGGAAACCAAGGTTTATATACCAACAGACAGCCGCGGTTCTTAAACCTTTGAAGTGATCCATGGCCTGTATATGTACATTGAGCCGACCGAATATTCTCAATTCTACATTTCCATACTTCTAAGCTCATCTCACAACGCATATAAGGCGTTTTCCTAGTTTTTAATATTATGTCCTAATATTATTTAATATTATTAATAGTTTAGCTATGAAATGTAACTACACAAAAAAAATGTTAGAGTGTAATTGACCATGTAAATAGCAAGAAATGCTAATGAGGATATTTACTACTACTACTCATGTCTCACATCAACGTTTCCCCATTCAGTTTAACAACGTTAGGATTCGGTGTGAGCTCGTTTCTCTTCAAATCCCGACCGAGTAGGCCTATCCCGTCTGTTTCTACATGCATGTCATCATCACTCACTGATGTTGTACAGAATGTTGCTGGACAAAATCCATGCATTTATGAGGGACTGGCATCCATGCCCTAGTGACTAGCTTCTAGAGCGGTGCCTTAGCTCACTTTGTTGAGAGTGGTTCTCTACCAGAGGCCGAAGTTGGAGGTGGTGGTCCCCGTATTTGACAGACATTTAAACACCGTAATAACTTATTATCGGTATTTAATTTTCGAACGTTCATCATTTTTGTAACAATTTGAATTTTGACCATAATTAAAATTTCATCTTGAAATGATAAAGTGAGGCGTCACTATCATTGAACGTAGCAACAGGTTACTTACCCGCACAGGCGTTTGATACGCCCTCTTGTCCAGATTGCAGCCGACCGCCAGATCCTCGGACAGCGACTTGTACGTGTTGTACAAGAGTGACCGGAGTTGTGTTGCGACCACATAACCTGAAAACAGAGACGACGGAATTAAATCTCACTATTGACTGCAGGACGCTCCAGAGACAAGCCAAGCAACAATACAAACTGTGTCCGGGGAAAAACGATAATATATTATACTGGTCTGCTTTTGTTTAGTAATGATGAAATGATGATAGTTTATTCCCACATCATAAAAATAACCAATTTGGACACAATAATAATTGGATGAACGTAAGGAAGACTCGATTTCACTCGATTTGAAAAAAGAGTACGTTTTTAACATTGTTCGCGCTCCATGGGTCAGATGAAACTTCATATTCACTTGAAACTTGGCATGCACAAGTGTGATCATCTAGCTCGAACCTCTATAGTTTCGAGGTGCAATCGGTTGCACCACTTCTGAGAATACTAATTTCTTAGTTTTCCAAACCCCCATAAGAATAAGCAAGAGGAGAAACTTCGTAAAAATATTTCCTTCGAGAAAATTCAATTTTTCACAGAATTTCAATGTATTAATGATACACATTATTCCAAACTTTCACTCAAATCAAATCAGTCGTTTTCACCAAAGTATCTAGATGTCTAGGTCCACTAGATACCGAGATAAAGCACGTGTGCCAACCAGCCCCGGCCTCCCCTACATCAGCGCGTCCGTTGGGATTTACTGAATGAATAGAAAGTAGTCCTACTTGACGTATCTAGCCAGACTCTGATTTTACAGCTGTCTATTGTGTGATCGCTGGCAGCCAAAGCGTCCGTCACACGTGCCTCCAACAGCTTGCTGAAGTTGCTGGGGAAGTAGATCGTAGCTGACGTCACGCCCTTCTTTGCCGCAACGAGAGCGCTCCGGGTGTCCGAGAAATACATCTGAAATTCAACAAAGGCAGGGAAATGAAAGAAGTTTTTCGCTAGCTTCAATCACAAATCGGGGACTCTTATAAGTGCAAAAGCCATACCAAGCATTTCTATTTTGGTGGAAGCGTGATCGTAATCGATATTTGTATATCAAATTCACGAGAACTGGAATCGATTTTTCTATTTTCAATCTCTGAAAATTGGAATCCAAATCGATACGACTTATTTTATGAGACAGAAATCGTATCCGAGAATCGTTTCATTTTTCTTCACACAATGTGGTCATGCACGAAAGCTTGAAACGCATGAGCGGTTGTCTTGTTTTATTGAATAAAAGAGGCCCAACAACATTAGACCTGTTGGCAACTCTGCGAGGTCCGTCCATATGAGATCATGCATCAACATTCTCACATTTCCCCAATCTAAACTCTATACGATGAAAATTTCTGCTTCATTAAAAAAGTAGTAACGATCTCAATTCCCGTTCACACAACATTAGAGATACATTTCCGATTCCGAATTCGCTTTCACAGAAATATAAATTGATTTCGATTTTGATTTCAATTCGAATCCTTGCTCTCAAGAACAGTCTACTCTTATGACTAAACAAGAATAAAGCCCCACCTAACCTAACCCTCGCCTACGATTGCAATTAGTACCCACGCTTGCCACTGAAAGAACGGTCCCGGAGCAGCATGTCTGTAGCGCTGTCCAGCGGAATGCACTGGTACTACAGGTGTCACGGGTGAGATGATTGGAGAATATATTGATGGGGATAAGAGTGAATCATCAGTTGTATCTTGACATAACATTACACATCTTGGTAGTTATCTTTCTTCCGAGGCCGTCCTACTCGTCTATTGTTCAGGACCAAGAGTGAAGCCCCACCTAACCTAACATTTCAAAATATAATCTATAGTAAATATGTGAACCGATCATTATATTATTCACTGTTATGTTCTGGTTTTGACTTACTTTCTTAACCGTTGCCTCTTCTATTTTGTCGATGAATGAACAACTCAATCCATGGAAATGGCAAGTTTCTATGCCGTGATTGTCTCTTCCAACGAGTACACCCGAGTGTTTCCGAATGTCGCCGATGATGTCGTGGCAGTTCGTTATCTCGTCGTTAACGACACCTATTACTATACCTTGTGGGTCGTTACCGAACGTTAGGAAGAAAAGCGTAATTTGAAACAACGGCAGGATGAACATCAGGGCTATTCCACTGGAAAAAATATCAACAGATCATTTTATCAACATCAACATTTACAAATATGTGTTCGCATATATTCCTAGAATCGTGAGACATCATAAAATGTATTTGACCTTGAATAATTCTGGCAGTTATAATCGAAGTGAAGCACAGAGTACTGATATAGACTGAAGCTGATGTGAGGGAGGTGACATACAACCCTACCATGCATATTATAATAAAACAAGTAGGATAACAGGTCACATTTTGCCGGAAAATGTCTGATTCTCTTCCGGCAAATGCCAATCTTTTACAAGAACACCAATAAATCGGGACTGTCCTACGCTCAGCCAATCAATATTCTGAAACACTTCATCGGGCTCGTAGATCTTGACCACTTTTAGGTTGCCAGCATAGCTCTGTACAGAACCTTGAATCATGACTTACTGACGAGTGTCAGGTAAAGTGGGACAGAAAGTTGACGCATAATATCTCCCTGCGGCGCAATTGTTCGATCCAGAACACCCGGTTGTGAAGCAAACACACGCTCGTTCGGGCTACAAGGTCTCACGCACGTCTTGCTGTAACGTTTGAACAACGACAGCACAAATCTGTCTCAAGCAGTGGCGTAGATGAATGATACATGGCTATTTACTATAACCTTGATGAAGAATACTGGAGATTTACAACTTACCATTTATTTCTCAATAATGCCAGACTGTTTTTGTACATCAAGGCTTTCATTCTGTTCGCGAACGACGTCGTGGATCTGTGTGCTTTTACCGAAGTCGTCATCTCATCCATATCCATGCTTCCGACATCATTTACTCGACGATAATACGTCACGGATCGTCTCCGTAAAACATTTACCCTTTCAGAACTGTCGATATCTTCATCCTTATCCATCATAAGAAAAACCATCGGAGTGAGATGATTCAACTATAATTCTGGTAATTAGTGACATGCTCTCTTATTCATCTATAATACTTTAATTCAGGCAGAACTCTATTCGATATACCTCGTACACGATCAAAGTTTATAGATGGCAATAGCAATTGACTGCCTGAATTGATGACACGTTGAGGGCACGTAGAATTTGAAATGTTGAATGTGAAAAATTGAAATGTACAACTCGATGATGCGACTACACTAAATTGTCACCTAAAGTGGCAGCATAGTGAAACTAAATAGAAAATTCATCGATATTTTCGATTCTCAATGTTTCGAAAATCGGACTTGAGAGAGGAGTGAATATCTTTGAATATTTTTTCTCCATTCACTATATGGACAGTCACAGTTGCACAAAAGAGCGGTGGCAAGACCTTAAACTAAATAACAAAACTCTGAACAGGAAGAAGTATAATGAAAACGAATAGTGATTCATGAATAACCAACTAACACAAACTCTCAAACACCCTCTTTTAACACCTGTCTCCGCCGTACCACTTCCTCGAATTCTTCCAATGTCAGCCCCCCCCCCCCCTCCACAATCTGCCAAACAATTGCAACCCTCGCCAGTTCGAGGTAGGAAAGAGTACTTCCTCATCACATCTCTCCTGGACCCCGTAACTGTCACGCTTGGGCTATGTACAGTACGTATAGGTTGTTCTCATCAATCCGGGGATAAGAACGGGTTGTTGACGGGTAAATGTTGATCGTGTACGGCGAGTTTTACCTGATTCCATCCAATGTGGTTTTTATGGGGATATTTAAATTTCCCATAACATCACTAGAAGATACTTTTCAACCGATTCAGTTCAGAACATTATCAATCTATTCTGCTATAATATCAATGGCCAGGAGAAGTTTCGATTCGATTTGTTACTTGGTCTGACCTGAATGGCACCCCCCCCCCCTTCCCCCCACCGAATAACACGAACACGACACCATTTCTTCTCTACTATCTGGAATGAGTTTTCGCCAAGCTTGGTCAGATATTTACCTGATCGTCTGTGATTGGAGGGTTCGCAATGGCGTCTCCCTGTTTGCCACGTGGCCTGGTAGCAAAGCCCTCGCCTTGTATCTGACTCAACTTGAGGAACACTTCTTCCAGAGTTGTACAACTGTGATTGGCTATCAGCACCTGTGGTGCCATATCAGCCAATAGGATGCCTCCTCGCATCAAACCAACCTAGAATATAAGTTGATCGATAAACAATCTTTCCATTGTGATTGTTGACATCTAAGGCGTGATTATTTCAACCCCATTTCACAGTTTAATTTTGAACCAATCTCAATTTCAAACTGTAGAAGGGCTACAATTTCAGTTTATAACTTGTGTCTCTTGAAATCAACCTGATTGAGACATCGTCATGATTTTTATATGTATTTGTATTTGTGTTTTTTTTTGTCCGTTCCACTTCTCCAAAGCCAGGCGGAAAAGCTCGTGGGCTCAGAAGATTGTTTGTACCCAGAATAGAAGCGTATAGTTGTTGGCTATGTGTATTCATCAAATAATGAAATTGGGTGTAGTTTCATAACAATAACATGGCAAGCTTTAGTTTCTTGTTACGTCTAAATTCATTTTGATGCTATATCAGTACAGCAGTGCATTATAGGGAACAGTGTATATTACAAAGTGTATAAAACATATATAGAGAGAGTTGTACCTTGTGCGCCTGCGTGGCTTCTTCTATGTAATGTGTAGTGATGATCGTAGTCATATTCAAATCTCGTGATAACTGGACCAGATAATCCCAAGTACTGGAAAATGTACAATCCTCTATTATTGCAAACGAATTGAATGTAATTAGAACACGAACAATACATTCCACGACTTCCTGTATTCTATATTTTGACTCCCACAAGTGATCCCGTAGATCATATCACAGTTTTGCATAAATATTGAAAATGAAATGTTTCAACAGTAGAATGAGTACCTTCCAACAAATTTCATTCATGAGAGATGTTTACGAACAGAATTGCCAGCATATCAAGTCCACTGATCTCTATACACATGGATAGCGTATAGTAGCGAATTGCCGATAAGCAAGACAAGCCGAGAAGAAGGCTTCTATATTATATAATATGAAGGCCTTGGCCATGGCGCTGGTCGGTGGCATATGGATACCCCCGTTAAACCTTAACAGAGTGAAGCTAGCCAGTAGGCCATCTTGTACATGCAGCCAACCTGCAGCTAGCACGCTATGGGTATACCAACCTATGAGCGTATTATTTTTCTAGAGCTACTCCAATTGACACCGGGAATGAAGCCGATATTGTTTACTGAGGCCATAAATAATAACTAAAATACTAGAAATAATCAATCAAATTATGTTCGCCCCATAACAGATTTTACTGTAGAATTTCTACTGCAATCTGACTTCTGACAGACTTGCGTGCTGATGTTCACACCCAAAGCCAAACATAATATCTTTGACTAGAGCTCATCACTACCGTGTCCGTAGACAAGAAGAGATCGCAGTGGTCGTCTCGGGCCACGTCAACTCCATGATCCATAGACAACTGGTAGACATATTTGGATGAGCGAAGCGAAGACTCAATTACACTTGACCCGAAAAAAATGTACATGTTTTTTTTTTTTTTTTTTTTTTTTCGCGCTCTACAGGTCAAACGAAAATTCAAATTCAATCGAAACTTGGCAAGCCCAAGTGTCATCATCTGGATTGAATTTCATTGATTTTTATGCGCAATCGATTGCACCACTTCTGAGAAAACTAATTTTCCATTTTCCAAATTACCCATAAGAATAAGACGGAGAAAAATTTTCGTACAAAAAATGTCCTTCGAAAAAATTCAAAATATCCCTGAATTTCAATATAATAATGATACACATGATTCCAAACTTTCACTGAAATCCAATAAGTCATTTTGATATAAAAAATGATTTAATGACATTTTTATACATCATTCAAAGCTATTAAGAAAACCAATTAAATCCAAGCAACAAGTGTCACCAATTATTGAAGAACTATTAAAACAAAGCCTTCTTTATTATCAAAGATATTATTTAGAATGAGTAATGAATATAATTGGATCTCAAGGTGTATATATTGTATCTTAGATTGCATCTAATATTTCCTTCATGATGAGAATAGTCTACGAAATAAATCAACCGAATGAAAACATTAATTTTTAATTTGAATGCCGTCAAAACATCAACTTGATTTAACTTTTTGAAATAATTCAGTTTCATTCTTATTAGCTCATCCATCAACGCGGAAACACATAACGCGTTTTCCTAGTAGGCCTAGTACACTCATCTTTTAGCTTCAGGCTTCTCTCACTGCATACGCTATCCATGTGTATAGAGATCAGTGACTGGGACTAACATGAAAATGCTGCACACTCATAGTTATTTCTTGAATGTCGTGCTACTCTCTCTGTTAATGCCCGCATTCTCTTGCAAACTCGTCCAAGTTTTCACAAGTATCATTTTCTGCGTTCTGTACTTTTTCCTCATTCTGATATGAAAAATATTATTCAGAATCAAACTATTATTTGTAATTCTGAATACATGTTTCCACAGTAACAAATATCATGCTCATGTGTTTCATGGGGATAGAATACTTCCCTATGCGTGATTAAATGACGATTGGTTGTACACTATCTCATTTGTTGATATAGATAATCAGACCCCATGGCCAATGATCATTTATTACGTGTGCTTAGCATATCATTCGTGTTCGTATATAGACCCTACAAATTCAGTTGAACATCACTTCCAGATAATATATATTATCAACTCTGCAGAATAATTGAATCTACAGATAAATTATCATCATAAAATACTTGAATAATTTGAGCATTTTCAGGCATACTCTTGATCTTATAAGATGTTTAGTTTTATAGTGACATTATGCAAAAGATTATTACAAGCTAATCATTTCGAAACATTTCACAATGCTTGGTTCGTAATTGCCATCACGCCTTCTACACTATCACTATTATATGTAGGAAGAGTATTTTCTACAAATAGATTAATGAACGATTGTTCGATACATCTATGAAAAATGTGTCGTTTATGATTTTACGAACAGCATTGGACCTAGACCTGAGTCTTAAGGAACTCCGAATTGATTCACAATAATTCTTGTCATCATCGAGACATAGTGGAGCATCTCAGTCACATCATGAGAATCAGTTTCTACTAAATACGATAATATTATTCATAACATTTCGCAATGATTTCCCATGAGTTGTGTTCAACTATCGGATTTGATGTCAGGTATAATAATGAGCATCATGAGCCAAGCTGTCTTATATATGTCAATTGATTTCGTGAATTCGATTCTGTCAATATTTGCCACGATATTATTGAAATTCACAGTTTTATTCACAAACTAGTGCAACATAATTGTATTCTGGAGTTCGATGTTAAAATTATATTGTGTGTCGTGATCACAAATCTTCACACACTGAAGATACTTGATGGGCAACACGTCCTATAATGTCATCAACGTGCGGAAGAGAAAATTCAATTAGGAATTCAACAATACTTACTTTTGTCTCAAGATTGGGTCGAGTCCTACTGTTGGCTCGTCGAGAATCAACAGCTCCGGGGTTTGAACCAAGGACGCAGCTAACGATACTCGACGTTGTTGTCCTCCGCTGAAATATATAACTGATTAATAATTATCTAACCCTGTTTCCAAATATAACTTTGGGTATCACCACAATTTGAATTCTTCAAACATTCCGATCAAATTGAGAAATAGAATCATAATGTTCCCAAGTTCATCTTTTCTAGCCGATCTATCCACTTTGTAGAACTTGTTGTGATTATTTATATCTGGTTCAAATGGAAGAATGGAGAAAAGCAATTGGGAGTTATGCAATTCAGAAGTCTGCGAAGTATAGTGACGGCAGATGGAAGACGAAGCTGGAGTTGAATGAGATGGTACAGGAAGTTGACTACTTCTACCATCAACTACCAGATAACTTTCATGGCAGGAAGTAGTACCCTGGACCCTCACTGCAACTGCCAATCAAAATAACATCCTAGGCCTCGTAAGCTCTAAGAGACTGAGGATTCTGATTTGATAATGTTCTCTGAAAGAGCTAAATACTACGACACTACGAGATGATAGCAGTGTCACGGTCTCCCAGAACACATGAGTGTGACCTATTGTGACCCCACCTCAAGATCAGTGCTAGGGGGACGTCCATAAATTACGTCACAGCTTAGGGGGGGGAGGGGGTTGTCATGATTTGTGACAAGGTATTACAAGGAGGGGAGGGAAGGTATCATGATTTGTGACAAGGTGTTACAAGGGGGGGAGGGGGGAGACAACTGTGTGACGTACCATTTTTTTTGTTCTATGTATTTTGCGCCATTCTTATAGATTCTTACATTATTATACCCACCCTAGAGACAGCAGTTGCATATCAAATAATTATTAAGTTTGAGTACTTGAAATCATCCAACCGAGATTATACTGGCCAGATGGGATAATAGTAATACCCAAATCCAAGAAGAGGAAGAAGAAGATTTGGAGCCTTCACTTACTAGAAGAACACGTAGGGCTATATTTTTAAGGTCATGTTTTTCTAATTTTATATTATTTCAAGAGACAATTTTAATACTGGAGAAAATGAGTGTCATAGGTGACCTTCATAACAAGTTTGTCGACTCGTATCAAAAATTGAACTGTCAAAAAAAACTAACCAAACAGAAGCCAATGCTATATGGAATAAAATTGAATCTAGACATAAGTGCCTGAAGCTTCATCCTTGTTTAATTTCAAACAAGAAGTTGAAGCAAAAATCAAGGAATGGAGTTTGAAAACCACTGCAGCAAAGTCAAAACTGATGCAATTCTTCATCAAGGTAAGAGTCTTATTAATTCATTTCATTAGTGTTTGTTAAATTTACAGCTGTAGGTCTAGGGCTTTGTCAAAGGCCTGAGGCCTATAGGACAGTAGGCCTAGACCTAGGCCTAAATTGGGGTTGATGATTTTACTTTCTAGTAGTCTAGGCCTAGTCAAAAGTTATTGAGCAATAGGGCCTTATAGTGCTACGTTCGTCGACATTCTCATTCGAAAAGCGTGGTGCTAATATTTTCTCAACCTCGATTCCCCAGGCATCAACTTCGTCTGCAGTAGGATCTTCGGTTACAGTGGCAGCCGCTTCCTCCAAGATAGATGATGTGTTTATTGGCTCAACACCAACAGCAACACAGAAAAATACAAATGTTGATGTGGTAGATATAAAGGATGTTGTTTTGCCGTCATGTATCGCTGAGACGATTGCCGTAAATAGCGACATGTCCGACGAAGAGGGTCAGATTCAAATGTCAAAAAACCGGGACTGTCCAATACAGGATGAATTACAGAAGAGCATTACATTATACGGAGCAAATGTTAATAATTTAAATCTTGTACGAAATTCAGGCCTTTATTCACCAGAAATAGCCTCTGAAATTGTTAAGCTTAACAAAATACTTTTTGAAACAAAAAAGAAATTGAAAGTCAAGATTTCAAGCATGAAACGACAACGTAAGGCAAGGCAACAAAGAAAGGAATATGAAAAAGATTGTTGATAGAAACCCCGAAATCACAAAATATTGAAACAGAGGGAACACCGAGGACGGCCAAGAGTGGAAGTAGACCAACCTGATTTACTCAAGACTATTTGTGACATTGCTATATTCGGGGGTTCGGCAGAAGATAAAAGAAGGTCTGACCTCATTCGAAGTTGCAAAACATCAGATGAACTAACAGGTGAACTCGGTAATAGAGGATTTACGATCAGCAGAAGCGCGACATATCTCAGGCTTCTCGCACAACTGAGGGAAAACGTCATCTTGAAACAGTCCCTGTTCGCCTTTGTAGAGCACAAAACGATGGACATAAGAAGCATATTGATTCAACATTTGCTACTGCGACAATACGTGCCGCAGAATCACTGTCATCTCTTCTTGGACCTAAATATGTTGCCTTTGTTTCTCAAGAGTTCCCATCGGTCTCACTGCGGCAAACAAGCAGGCACCATTGCTCATGCATGTCGAGTATCGCGTCACTTTGCCCGACCATGACTGGGTTGTAGCTGCTAAACACCGTCTGTATACGCATGCATCAATATTTTACCTAATGGACTAGGTAAACCCGAGAATGTGACGTATTCTGGCCCCACGTACATTGGAATTAGAAGTGGAAAGCATTCCTCATCAACCGCCAAAACACACTCAGCAGATTTTGAAAGAATGTTGGAATTAGATGCCTTCGACACATTCTTGAAAATTTCTTCTGGACTTGTGAAACCTGTACTGATGATTTCCAGTGATGGAGGCCCGGATTAAAATCCACGATACCTCAAAGTCATACGCTTCGGAGTTCAAACGTTTATGAAACATCAATTAGATGCTCTTCTTCTATTCACTAATGCACCTGGCCGCAGTGCATTCAATCGTGTAGAGAGACGTATGGCCCCACTCAGCCATGAGCTGCCGGGACTGATACTTCCCCACGATCACTATGGAAGTCACTTAAATAGCCAAGGTAGTTCTAAAATATGAACAATCTATTGAAAACCTATTAATGTCATAACACAAATTAAAAGGAAAGTATTTTAATTTCAATGTGTTGTGTTTTATTGCAGGCATTACTGTCGACGAAGACCTCGAAAAAGCAAACTTCGCGCATGCAGGAAAGACACTTGCAGAAGTGTGGAGTAACACTGTTATTGACAGTCAAAGTGTAATAGCTGAATACATCGCACCTGGTAAATTATTGTGATAGTTTTTTACGATTGATTGTCGATGTGAAGAGCAAATTAACCTTTTTTTCATTCTAGGTGAACCTCCGCTGCCACTGGAGCAAGATTCAGAATGGTATGCTGAACGTGTTCGAGAATCGCAGTACATATTGCAAGTTGTCAAGTGCAAGGATCAAGAATGCTGCAGTGCTCCAAGAAGCAGCATACACAAAGTTCTGACAAATAGATTCTTGCCTCCCCCAATGCCTCTTGCACAAGCAGCTCCTGATCCTGATTCTGTCACAGATGACGTCTTGTTTGCTCCCCTGTTCGTCAGTCTTGCTGTTGACATCATTCAACCAAGTTCCATACGATATGTACTGCCCTACAGTTCGGCAGCAATTAGCCGGTAGAGTGTGGACTGTATTTCGCCTCTAGAAAGTCTGCTGTTTTGCATAACAAACAGGCTCATCGCGAGAAAGTGGGCCTTAATATCCGCCCACAGCGAGTTGCAGCACGGCGTCAACGAGACTTGATGTGCATGGTAAAAGACCATCTCACAGGATCAGAAGACGTGGAGTGGCTTACATATTACATATTTATTTATTCATTACAGATTGTTCATAAAACAGGTGGTAATGGTTACTATACCTAATGCAATTACAGTCAAACATACTCGATTTAATTATACTTCATTTTTTTCTTAGCTCTCTTCTTAAATCACCAATCTTCGTTATGTTCTTGATATCTTCTTCTAATTCATTCCATTCCCGCGTCGTTCTTTGTATAAACCCATATTTACCTACTTCTCTATCTACTTTTTTCACTTCCATTCTTACCCCTCCCCTTGTACTTCTTTGTAATCCCTTTCCAATTCTATTGCTTAATTCATCCCATCCTGTATATTCATTCTTGACTCTAACAAAATTGCACATTCTTTCTATTTGTCTTCGTTTCGCCAAATTTTCCCATCCCATTTCCTCAATCATTTTACTGGGTCTTTCTATAACTTTTTCAACCACATCCTTATCGTTCCTGATAATCTTCCAGCGCTTCTCTCTCCCCAATACCCTTCTTGCAGCAACCCTTTGGACGTTCTCCACAGCCTTTATTAGTCCAACTTCATGCGGATCCCAGACTGAACTAGCATACTCAAGCATTGGCCGAATCAGACTCATGTATGCCTTCTCTTTTATTTTCATCCCTGTCCCCTTCAACTGCCTCATAATAAAATTTAAGGATCATATTCCCTTTTTTGAGATATTTCTAACATGTTCCCCCCACCCTAAGTTTTTATTTATGTAAAGTCCAAGATATTTATATGCTTCTACTTCCTCAAGTGTAGAATCTCCCATTTTATAAATCTTATTCACTTTTTTCTTGTTACTGCTGCTAGAGAAGTGCACCACTTTACATTTTCCAACATTTAGTCCCATTAAATTTATTTTAACCCATTTATTAATTCTGTCCAAATCTCCTTGTAACTGATTTTCCTCCCTCTCACTCCTAATGGTGCTATATACCACACAGTCATCAGCAAATAGACGAATTCTTGATTGAATTCCGATTTGAAGATCGTTTATAAATATATTGAATAGAAGGGGTCCAATTACACTTCCTTGTGGTACCCCAGAAGTAACTTTTACCATATCAGAAATTGCATCACCTACTTTTACTTTTTGTGATCTACCTTTTAAGAAGGACTCCACCCATCTTGTTATCCTCTCATGTTTTGTTATTTGTTTCAACTTTGAAATCAGAAGTTTATGAGGTACTTTGTCAAAAGCTTTTTCAAAATCCAAAAAGACGGCAGATATTTTACCCCCCTTGTCCAAAGTATCAGACAGTTCCTGCGTGAATCCTTGCAGTTGGGTTACACATGAGTAACCCTTACGAAAACCATGTTGTCCATCAAATATTCCACCATTATTATCAACAATTAATTTGATTTCTGTATCAATTAACCTTTCCATAATTTTGCATATTGAGGAGGTGAGACTAACTGGTCTGTAATTACCCAAATTTGATTTTTCTCCCCCTTTATGTATTGGAGTGATCATTGCTTTTTTCCAGTCCTCGGGCACAGTTCCTGAATCTATTGAATTTTGAAAAATTAACATTAAATACGGTATTAACTCTTTTCCCGCCAACTTGATAAATTTGTTATTAATCCCATCGTGACCGGGAGCTTTATTTCTATTCAGTTTATCAATTATTCTCTGGATTGCTGTTTCAGTGAATTTTATTTTATTTTCCTCTGCTCCCAATTGATGAATTTGATCATTCTCTACTTCGTTCTCCCCATTCGAAGTCTGTTTTTGAAAAACTTCACCATAATAATTATTTAATGCGTATGCCTTTTCTTTATTCGATATGAACCCCACTCCATTTCCGTCAATAAGAGTTGGCATATCGTTTCTTCCTCTTTTAGTATTATTTATGTACTTGTACATATTATTCCAACTTTTATTCTGGTCCTGCTCATCAAACATACCCCGTAGAAACTTATCCTTTGCACTTTTCTTTTCTTTATTCAGATCTGATCTGAATTTCCTTCTCATTTCAATATCTCCCCCTTTACCTCTGTTCATATTATGAAACTTTCTTCCTTTCCTTTTCAATTTTCTAATTGATTTATTATAATAGATTGGATCTGCACTTTCAGATATTAATTTATTGGGAACAAACTTCTCAATAGCGTTTAAACATATGTTTTTGAAAGTGTCCCATTTTTTGTCTATATCCCCCTTCTCCTCAATCCAGTAATTCCTCCAATAATTTAAATGTAACCTAATTTTGTTGGTATCCGCCTTTTTATAGAACCAGACTTTCTTCTGTACCTTTATTTCATCTTTTACTCTATTTGCAATTAATTCTACTGTTGGAATATTATGGTCACTGATACCAACGTCCACGATAGTTCTTAACCACTTTTCCGGTGGTCTGACTAGGATAACGTCCAAAAGGTTATTACTACCTGGCCTAGTTAATCTAGTACCCTCCGTAACCGTTTGCACAAATCCTTCACTCATTATTTCATAAACAAGTTCTTGCCTTCTATTCGTGCTACTTCCTACAGTCCCTTCTTCCCAATTTATTCCTGGTAAATTCAAGTCTCCAGCAACTATTACATTCCTTTTATTAGCACTTTCAACCACTCTTTCCCTAATCTTGACAAGAATATCATTATTAGAATTTGGTGGCCTATATCCCGCAATTATTATAAACATTTCTGTTCCGAACTTAATTTCTAATCCCATTAACTCTACTGCTTCTTCTATCCACAAGATTCTCCCATTCAACTCATTTTTTAATCCCAGCGATATACCACCCCCATGTCTATTTCTGTCTCTTCTGAATAAGCTGTAACCCCCAACCTCTATCTCTTTATCGGTGTAGCCATCGTCCAGCCAGGTTTCCACAAGTACGAAAATATCGGGATTTATAGTGTCTACTACTGTTCTTAATTCGTCGAGTTTATTGCATATACTTCTGCAATTAACTAATGTTATTTTTAATGTATTTTTTACTCCCATCTCAATATCCTTCTGTTTCGATTTGTCTCCCCTTTCCATATCATTTCCTAGGCCTACCTCTATTCTGCTACTTTCAATCGTATTTAGTCATAAGCTAGCTCTTCTTCTCATCTTCTCGGCGACTCTTCCCATCAGTTTACCCAGTTTCTCTGCTCCCAATCTATTTAAATGTACCCCGTCAGACTTCAAATGTTCTTCATGTACCCAACAGTTAGACTCAATGTACACCACTCGTTCTCTGATGCACAATCGCTCAGTAGCAGCGTTGACTCTATCAATAAGCTCTCTATTTTCATCTTTTCTGTATATAATCCCACTAACTGCAACTCGACTTTCTCCGAACTTCTTTTTCGCAGCTTCAATCAATTCCTTCATTCCTTTGTTCATTATATCTTGTCCATCCTCTCTTTGTCTCATCTCTTTCAAATCATTTCCTCCTACGATCAGAATAACTCCTTTACCATCGACTTCCCTTTTCTTCATTTCATCCACCACTCTCCTCATTCTGAATACTCCAATTCCTGGTCTCACATCCACCTCTACACTGGATCCCGTGCCGACGCTTGTTCCACGAACAATCGAGCATCCCAGCAGTACAATATTCTTTTTGGTTATTTGTTTACTTTCCTCTTTAGATCTAACAGTTTCCATCTCGACTTCACCAAATTTGCTGACTTTATTTCTGTCTTTCATTTCTTCTTCTGGAATAAACTTCAATTGCGTTTCCTCTGCGTTTATATTCTTCCGCGTCTGCTCGTCTTCGTTATTCATACTTCTCAAACATTCAACTTTACTTTGCTTGGCATATTTCCCTTTTTTCAATTGTTTCCCATTCGTTTTCTCCTCATTCATAATAATTTTAGGGATATTCTCGTTTTTTCCCTTGTTAACGTTTTTCTTTCCCTCAATACATGCTTCCCTTTTCTTCTTATCTTCTCCTTCCCTGCACTTTCCACAGCTCCACTTTAAGCCTGGTACACTTTGAATACACTTGTACTGTGCAGTACTTATATTTACACACGCTATATGCCACCATTGCGAACATTTTTCTGAACAGCATTGTATTGCTCTGTCCTTGACCTTTACTCCTAATCCACACTTCATACCACAAATTACATTCAATTCTTTCGGCAATGGTACCGTACTTAGCATCATCTCCCACTCCCACTATTGGTTTTCAGTCCCAATCTTGGCCTTCCCCTCGTTACTTTCTTGAATTCGGTCGTCATCTCGAAAAGTTACTTTTAACACCTTGATTACAGTGGTCAAGATTAATCATACACCTTGGTCAATATCTATCCAGATGGCCGTGACTTTCAAAATTAGGCCAAGTTGTATCAGGATGACCGTGTAGAAAAAACAAACAAACACTAACCAAAAATTATATTCTCAGTAAATCCAAAAACTTACTATTCTTCAGAACTTTGGCGTCAATGAACAGATTTCACTGATTTATCATTCAAAATGATTCTCACATTAATCCCAATGGCAAGGTATGGTTGAATATCGTTGTAGATGCTTCTTTGTATCAATTTTCACAATTAATATCCAGCAACACAATTTCCACGACTGTTCGTTTACCTGGTTGCTAAGGCTTGATGAAGATGATCCGGGAAGTCTCACAGATCATCAATCAGCTGCCATGCCTATCGTGGATAACGTACCTGAATGGGCTACATGTCCGTGGGAGTAGACCATAAAACTGGTTTAAACTAGGCAAACGCAGGATGTGCGTTGTACGATGAGCGTGATGTCTATATAAAGTATAATCGAAAACTCTACACACCTTGATCCTATAAAATGAACTTCATCCGATGTCAATGAATCTAGGAAGCCGTGAATTTGACAATGTAACATTTTTCAACTAATATTTCCATCTTTTTGATGGATAAAATACATTTATCATATTATTTTCTTTGAAATGGCTGGTCCGAGTTCCAAACCAAATTTTTATTCATGTATATTATTCTTATGTTCACATTTGAGGGAAATTTGAATCATATTGGAGAGTTTTTATTTCCCAATTTTTTCCGCCCAGCCAAATCTTATGGGTTTTTTAGAAACTTCTAAATGATGTTTCTTAAAAATGGTTCAACCGATTGGACCTCAAAACTATACAGTTCCAAGTTGGATAAGTTTGCATGTAAAAAAAAATTTCATGTCGATCGGTCAAACCCTGCGACCTGTGCAGTGCTTACAAACAAACAAAAAACAGAAAAAAAAACACAGACAAAGATCCGTAAGAGTTCAGTGAAAATCTTCGCTACGCTCATCTAACTAGGCACACGCAGGATGTGCGTTGTACGATGAGCGAGATGTCTATATAGAGTTCTAGGCAAACGCAGGATGTGCGTTGTACGATGAGCGAGATGCCTGTATAAAGTATAATCGAAAACTCTACCAACCTTGATCATTTGAAATGAACTTCATCCGATGTCAATGAATCTAGAAAGCCGTGACTTCGACAATGCAACATTTTTCAACTAATATTTCTATCTTTCCGATTAATAGAATACATTTATTATATTATTTTCTCCAAAACGGCTGGTCCGAATATCAAACCAAATTTTCATTCATGTATATTATTCTTGTGTTCACATCTGTGGAAAATTTGAATCATATTGAAGAGATTTTATTTTTCAATTTTTTCCGCTCAGCCAAATCTTATGGGGTTTTTAGAAACTTCTAAATGATGTTTCTCAAAAATGGTCCAACCGATTAGACCTCAAAACTATACAGTTCTAAGTTGGATAAGTTTGCATATGAAAAAAAAGTTTCATGTCGATCGGTCAAACCCTGCGACCTGTGCAGTGTTTACAAACAAACAAACGAAAAAAAAAAAAAAAAAAACGCACAGAAAAAGTTCCGTAAGAGTTCAGTGAAAATCTTCGCTACGCTCATCTAATAATCGAAAACTCTACAAACCTTGATCATTTGAAATGAACTTAATCCGATGTCAATGAATCTAGAAAGCCGTGACTTCGACAATGCAACATTTTTCAACCGATATTTCTATCTTTCCGATGAATAAAATACATTTATTATATTATTTTCTCCAAAACGGCTGGTCCGAATATCCTACCAAATTTTCATTCATGTATATTATTCTTGTGTTCACATTTGTGGAAAATTTGAATCATGTTGAAGAGATTTTATTTTTCAATTTTTTCCGCTCAGCCAAATCTTATGGGGTTTTTAGAAACTTCTAAATGATGTTTCTCAAAAATGGTCCAACCGATTAGACCTCAAAACTATACAGTTCTAAGTTGGATAAGTTTGCATATAAAAAAAAAGTTTCATGTCGATCGGTCAAACCTTGCGACCTGTGCAGTGTTTACAAACAAACAAACAAAAAAAAAAAAAAAAACGCACAGAAAAAGTTCCGTAAGAGTTCAGTGAAAATCTTCGCTACGCTCATCTAATAACCGAAAACTCTACAAACCTTGATCATTTGAAATGAACTTCATCCAATGTCAATGAATCTAGAAAGCCGTGACTTCGACAATGCAACATTTTTCAACCGATATTTCTATCTTTCCGATGAATAAAATACATTTATTATATTATTTTCTCCAAAACGGCTGGTCCGAATATCCTACCAAATTTTCATTCATGTATATTATTCTTGTGTTCACATTTGTGGAAAATTTGAATCATGTTGAAGAGATTTTATTTTTCAATTTTTTTCCGCCCAGCCAAATCTTATGGGGTTTTTAGAAACTTCTAAATGATGTTTCTCAAAAATGGTCCAACCGATTAAACCTCAAAACTATACAGTTCTAAGTTGGATAAGTTTGCATATAAAAAAAAAGTTTCATGTCGATCGGTCAAACCTTGCGACCTGTGCAGTGTTTACAAACAAACAAACAAAAAAAAAAAAAAAACGCACAGAAAAAGTTCCGTAAGAGTTCAGTGAAAATCTTCGCTACGCTCATCTAATAACCGAAAACTCTACAAACCTTGATCATTTGAAATGAACTTCATCCAATGTCAATGAATCTAGAAAGCCGTGACTTCGACAATGCAACATTTTTCAACTAATATTTCTATCTTTTCGATGAATAAAATACATTTATTATATTATTTTCTCCAAAACGGCTGGTCCGAATATCAAACCAAATTTTTATTCACGTATATTATTCTTGTGTTCACATTTGTGGAAAATTTGAATCGTATTGGAGAGATTTTTTTTCAAATTTTTTCCGCCCAGCCAAATCTTATGGGGTTTTTAAAAACTTCTAAATGATGTTTCTCAAAAATGGTCCAACCGATTAGACCTCAAAACTATACAGTTTTAAGTTGGATGAGTTTGCATATGAAAAAAAGTTTCATGTCGATCGGTCAAACCCTGCGACCTGTGCAGTGTTTACAAAAAAAAAAAGAAAAAAAAAAAAAAAACGCACAGACAAAGCTCCGTAAGACTTGAGTGAAAATCTTCGCTACGCTCATCTCATAATGGAAACTTATCATTACCTAATACCTATGCATAATTGCATAACAAGCAATAATTTCAATAAAAGTGAACATAAAGAAACGAATATTTTTATTTTATTATTTTATTTCACTGCCTGTTAATTTCAATTTTTTTGTTAGAAAGGGGGGGTATGAGGATTTGTGACGTATTCAAAGGGGGAGGGGAATGGATTTTGTGACCGACTGTGACATGGGAGGGAGGGGGGGTTCAAAGTGGCCTAAAAAAGTGTGACATGATTTATGGACGTCCCCTAGGATCTGGTGTTAACAAGAACGGGAATTAACAAGACTGGACATGTTGCCATGATACTTGGCTCTACAAGTGAATAGAAACCAATCCAAGTCCCTAGTCCCTTGGAGCTGGCCAGGCCTCGAACGTTATTCGAAGTGGCAGTCGAATGTGCAATTTGTCAATGAACTAGATGCACTTTCTGCTAACTCTTATTTATGGTGGAGTGAGTCAATTGAAGGATCAGAGTGATAGCGGATGGCCTGTTGCAAGATTAAGAAGAGAAAATTCCGAGGAGTTTGATGAGTTTGAGAAAAAAGATAGAGTAAGGAATATAAAAAGAAGAAGATCATTGAAAGTGAAGGGATTGAGCAACTAGATGGGAATGGAGTTACTGTGTTGGTATGAGAAAGGTGGGAATAAGTGAGGGAATACCGAGAAGAAAGTTTGATAAAGGAACAGTCGGAGGAAAAAGGTAAAATAGTAAACGGAGGACAAGATGGGAAGAAGTGTTGAGGAGAGATGTGGAAGAAAGAGAAGAACCGTGGAAGAGAGTGAGATTCACGAAGTGGTGGGAAGATAGGTGAACATATCTGGAGCTTGTCGAGTGGTTGAATCCAGTACAAGTTGAATATGGCGAGACGGTTTGCGCCTTGCAAGCACAGCACATCTCGAGCTATATGCCCAAGTCATTTCGGTGGTTTCCACCCCTTCAACTCAGGAATGAATATTGATAGATTGTGCTATTTTACATTCGGAGTTGGAATGTATGGAGTTGAAGTATGGAGTGGTGAACATTTTCTGGTGCTCGACCATGATGATCGATTGGATGGTCGACCACTGCTGCCATCGAATCATGTACCCCCTCAGAGGATCCGAACACCTTGACGTGGTGTGGGGGCTTGCGTGGCCCAGTGATCCCCAGAGCTATCGTCGGGAGCAATTCATTTGCTCCCAGCAGGGTCACCCATGGCAATAAGGTCTGGAGTGAGGGTCCAGACCAAGTTCGGACCGTCTCGGTCGAGTGGGTTCCTCCTGGTGACCGGAGTGCGTATAGGGAGTTCTGAGCACTGCGTTTTGCTTCTCTTTTCTCTCCTCGTCTATCATCTTCTTTCTTCTCTTCTTCATTCACTTTCTTTCTTCTTGCCGGCAACACAAACGCAATGTTCAGTACACCCTCCCTACACTCAAGGCTTCCACTCGACCGAGACGGTCCGAACTTGGTCTGGACCCTCACCCCAGACCTTATCGCCATGGGTGACCCTGCTGGGAGCAAATACATTGCTCCCGACGATAGCTCTGGAGATCATTGGGTCACGCAAGCCCCCACACCAGGTCAAGGTGTTCAGATCCTTTGAGGGATACTTATAACTCACACAATATAGATTATATCTCTGATAAAGCTGTTCATGAGCAACGTCACAATGAAGAATTGAGACAGTGCGTACCCAAAAGTAATTCAATTTAAAATTATCAAGAAAAACTATACTTCTGATTTTTGTTTCTGATCGTCTCATTCAATCGATGTGAAACTCCGTGACAGAGTGTATCGACCTAGTGGCAACATCCAGTAGGAATTTGAGAAAAATCGAAAACTTTTTTCTTTTTTTCTTTGGGAACTATTCAGATTTTTTTCTTCTCAGAAGTGGTTCAACCGATCAAGGCAAAAACTTGACGGACCCGACTATCAAGAGCCAGCGTCTTCACACAAAAAACAGACTGATTGCACGAACCATCCGACCTGTGGAGTACATTTTGTCGCATTTTCGTCCGAAAACATGAAAAAAAAACAATTTTTTTCGAAAGTGGTGAAACTGATTTCTTACCAAAACTATACAGTTCCAAGTTGGTTAAGTTTGTGCATCCACGAGAAAGATCATATTGAACAATCGACCTGTAGGCCTAGACCGCACATAAAAACAAGTTTGCATTTCTTTCTGGTTAATAATACGAACGAAAAGAAAGTCTACAAATATACATCTGTTGTCCCCCACACACGAACAAGTTAGAACACACAATAGTAGTGACGGACGAAACATCGTGGTGGCTATTTTGCAAATGGCAACTAAGTTAGGTGACAAGTTTGTCAGATGAAACACCGTGGTAGCTATTTCGCAAATAGTTACCAAGTAACTTGATCTGGAAAACGAAAAGTGCTGCCTGCCAAGTAACATGTACATCACGTGGCATCAAGCACTTCCTTAATTACAGTGTAAGAATGTAGGGACTTCACCTGAGGTTTCCCACCAACGTCTTCCTGTCTGGAAGATCCAGGAGTTTCGACAGGAAGACGTAACGCTTCGCTATTTGTGGCGATGTCATTCCAAACAGCCACCCGAAGTAGTAGATCACATTACCAACATCCATCTCGTTCACGAGTGCCAATTCCTGCAACATTAACCACACATTCGTTCATGATTAGAGTCAAGAAGTTACCGTCGGTGCTCTACCCACTGCAGAATTTGAAACTGTGCGCCATGTCTTCCATAGATACCATGTTCAATGAAGTCGAAATAGAGTCGACAAAACTCGAGTGGAAAAAGTCCCAGGCTGATATTGATGACGAGCAGGTTGGGCCCGTCGTATACGACAGGCCAGCGTTTTTTCCACCTCGCACGCCCCCCTCGCCCCCCCGCGTATTCTACTCTGTAATCGTCCCCCCCCCCCTCCCACCGCCTTCAACTTCGACTCCTGCTTGTTTATTGCTTCTCCGATAAAACTTGTCTTTCGCTACACACCTCCCCTCCCGCGGCCTCAAGGTCATAGTCCCGCAGCAATAACATGACGACCAAACGATCTGAGACTATAAGACGGCCCCACATCCTCCATGGCCTTCTAGCCCGCGCTCATTCAGCGCCCGATGTTCTTGTCTTACGCCCCTATGTCCTCGCGCACATTTTACCCCACTCAATAACTTTCCAGTTGCCATCCAACCAAAGTCCGCGATCCTTTTGCTGCGCACACAGCACGCGACGCACGCTTCACTCTCCCTCCGAGTAGATATTGCGCTATTGACGAGTTACCAACGCACAATATAAGCTCCTACTTGTCCGAAGCACGGGGACTTCACAAGTCACTCACCATCTCGATCAGATAAATCAATCGTCTACATGTATAAGTTTGAAACAAGCCACTTTCCCTACCTGGCTACTCTGTGTATTTTTTTGGCATTATTTTCAGATCAAATTTAGTTTTATCAAATTTTTTCAATAATTCTATGATGTATTTGTCTATGTTAAACTCAATGTATTTGAGATATGACATTATTTGGTTACACATGATGTTAAATTTCGAATGCGAAGATTGTGTTCCACCATATTTCACGATATTGTAGAAATAAATGAACGTCAGGAAACTATGAACATCAACCGCCTAGAGGGTTCGGAATGTTGCAATGAGGGACGATCTACGTGATCTAGAGAAACAGACCCCTGGAACCAGAACATTAGGCGAGTGGGTGTTTCGGTTCCAGAGAATGATGTGACGCGGGTGTTGACAGGGAAGAGAGACAGAAGATAGTAGATTGCAGCCACGCAGTGGGAGCTGGACGTGCGTGGGACGAAGAGCGACCGCTGACGCATGACAATACACACGAGCAGTGAAGAAACCAAGAAATGACAAGAACCGAAATCCGAAATCCGCCCTCTTACCTGTGGCATGTACCCGACACGTGGTCCTGGCACTCCGCTCCCCTCCGTGCCCGGCACTCCCCCAACACCCTCACTTGCGCTTCTATCCGCCCTCTCACCTGTGGCATGTAGCCGACACGTGGTCCTGACACTCCCCTCCGTGCCCGGCACTCCCCCCCCCCCCCGTGCCCGGCACTCCCCCCCCCTCCGTGCCCGGCACTCCCCCCAACACCCTCACTTGCGCTTCTATCCGCCCTCTCACCTGTGGCATGTAGCCGACACGTGGTCCTGGCACTCCCCTCCGTGCCCGGCACTCCCCCCCCTCCGTGCCCGGTACTCCCCCAACACCCTCAGTTGCGCTTCTATCCGCCCTCTTACCTGTGGCATGTACCCGACACGTGGTCCTGGCACTCTGCTCCCCTCCGTGCCCGGCACTCCCCCCAACACCCTCACTTGCGCTTCTATCCGCCCTCTCACCTGTGGCATGTAGCCGACACGTGGTCCTGGCACTCCGCTCCCCTCCGTGCCCGGCACTCCCCCAACACCCTCACTTGCGCTTCTATCCGCCCTCTCACCTGTGACATGTAGCCGACACGTGGTCCTGGCACTCCGCTCCCCTACGTGCCCGGCACTCCCCCCAACACCCTCACTTGCGCTTCCATCCGCCCTCTCACCTGTGGCATGTAGCCGACACGTGGTCCTGGCACTCCCCTCCGTGCCCGGCACTCCCCCTAACACCCTCACTAGCGCTTCTATCCGCCCTCTTACCTGTGGCATGTAGCCGACACGTGGTCCTGGCACTCCGCTCCCCTCCGTGCCCGGCACTCCCCCCAACACCCTCACTTGCGCTTCTATCCGCCCTCTTACCTGTGGCATGTAGCCGACACGTGGTCCTGGCACTCCCCCAACACCCTCAGTTGCGCTCCTATCCGCCCTCTTACCTGTGGCATGTAGCCGACATGTGGTCCTGGCACTCCGCTCCCCTCCGTGCCTAGCACTCCCCCAACACCCTCACTTGCGCTCCTATCCGCCCTCTTACCTGTGGCATGTAGCCGACACGTGGTCCCGGCACTCCCCTCCCCTCCGTGCCCGGCACTCCCCCAACACCCTCACTTGCGCTTCTATCCGCCCTCTTACCTGTGGCATGTAGCCGACACGTGATCCTGACACTCCGCTCCCCTCCGTGCCCGGCACTCCCCCAACACCCTCACTTGCGCTTCTATCCGCTCTCTTACCTGTGGCATGTAGCCGACACGTGGTCCTGGCACTCCGCTCCCCTCCGTGCCCGGCACTCCCCCAACACCCTCACTTGCGCTTCTATCCGCCCTCTTACCTGTGGCATGTACCCGACACGTGGTCCTGGCACTCCGCTCCCCTCCGTGCCCGGCACTCCCCCAACACCCTCACTTGCGCTTCTATCCGCCCTCTTACCTGTGGCATGTAGCCGACACGTGGTCCTGGTACTCCGCTCCCCTCCGTGCCCGGCACTCCCCCAACACCCTCACTTGCGCTTCTATCCGCCCTCTTACCTGTGGCATGTAGCCGACACGTGGTCCCGGCACTCCCCTCCCCTCCGTGCCCGGAACTCCCCCAACACCCTCACTTGCGCTTCTATCCGCCCTCTCACCTGTGGCATGTAGCCGACACGTGGTCCTGGCACTCCGCTCCCCTCCGTGCCCGGCACTCCCCCCAACACCCTCACTTCTCCACTGTCCACAGCGAGGAGTCCGACGATGCAACTCAGTAACGTGGTCTTCCCGCAGCCGCTCGCACCGAGTAGACCGTAACTATTCAGACAAATGAGATCTATTATTATGGTTCACAGCCACTTTTGCATAACTTTTCCATCGTAATAATTTGCATGGAAGTCAGATCCCTCAACTTGACCAATGACAAAATGGATACATTCTCCAGTCATTGTATTCCGGATACATGGATTGTGTATGAATGTATGAATGTATGATTACGGCTCGACTTCGAAATCAGCAAGATGTAATTCATAACGCGTTCGAGGGTTGTTACGATCCAGTAGAAACTAGACTCTGTCACGCGTGTGTGTTTCTCCTAGTTTGTTATAACGATGTTTCTTCAAACATATGCAGTCTGTGTCATTGTTTTCTACTTTTCTAATGTGAATTTGAAGCGTACTAAAAGAAGATATAATCTGCTGGAGAAGCAAATATGAATAATAATATAACGAATATTATTAGGTATAATTTTTGGTTTCATCGATAACAATTAACTTATTTTGTATTCTATTCAATTTTTAAAGATGATTATGTTCCGAGAACGGGTTAATTCTTGGCAGTGATCTATTTCAGCAGCAGAAACTTATGAAAACGGAAGGCCGACTTATTGCTATTTAAACACTTAGCGTTCAAAATAGGTGATATAAAAAGTTCCAAGTTCTCAACTTCTTATACATTGACTATGCATACTTGTGAACAATGGGCGTGTCCACCGAGCGTTCGGCAGCTAGAACTACGCTACCTTTATACATCGGCTTTATACGTGGAAATTAGGTTCATCATAAAATATTTATCATAAAATATACGATACGATATCATATCATATACTATCATATAACATACGATATATCATAAAATAGTGTACCAATCCTTCTGAAGTCGGCTACATAACGCAGGTAGTGAATAGAATCGATATTTTGTAAGTCAATGTGTACCGCTACATGTAGCTTTCAAGTTTATTTCACACACATATCTCGCTCATTCTCACGACGTATATACCGCGTTTCCCCACTTAACATACTTCAGATAAGATGGGGTCGTTAATCAGCATTAAAACAAAATAGATAATATAATATAGAACAATCTATATAGCATATCATGTTGAAAACAGAATGAGTGTATTGATAAGGAAATGTGATAGGTGAGTCATATTACGATTGAGTGTAAGCATAAAGTATTTCTTTATCATATGGTACAAGTGCTGAAATCCGGAACATTGAGAATATGCAAAATACTTTGAACAAAGCAAAAGCAGCGCACCAGTTGCGTTTATAAATGATTGATACATTCAATGGGATGTACTCGAAAACTCGACACACCTTGTACAGGGAATATACTGGTCAACTGTACACACCTTGATTCGGAAACTAACGAGTAGGCCTATTCAAAGCCGTGGAATATCAATCCTTGGTTCTGAATAAAAACTATTCTAGCTATTTGGTGAGAAAAATATTCAATTATTTTCTTCGAAACGGCTTGACCGATTTTTGTGAGAGTTCGTGGGAATGTGTATCATTCTCCTATTCCTAGTCACACTTTTTGAACTTTTTGGGGATTTCTTTCTCTCACTTCCTCTATGTGGGTAAATCTTACGATAAATTTTAGAATTTCGTGATGTCTGTTGAACAGGTCTATCCGATTTGACCCCAAAACTTAACAGTTCCAAGTGGGAAGTTCCAAGTTGCATTTCTGATGCAATTTCTATCAAAAAATATACTTATTCATCTCAATTTATCACTTATTATAAAATAATTTTTCAACTGTGCTAACTGAACGTTTGAAAACATTCTAATTTCATTCTTATCAGCTCATCCATCAACGCGAAAACACGTAACGCGTTTTCCTAATTAAAAACAAACATCTCGTATGTTCAGTATAAAGGAAATACTCTCTCTCCCCGGTGACACACCCGATAGCATGTTATATACAGCTAGAACATTCAAGGGATTTGCCATTTTCCGTGCCGCATGGGAAGCTTTTATTCAGCACATTAATATTTGCAATGTGCTGGAGAAAGCAAAGAATGCCTACGTGACGGAATCAAGAGATATATCGAAAGAGAGAGAAATATGTTTACAAAAGTTGGAAGTTAGAAATGAAGAATTCCAAACACATTCTAAATCCGAAAACATTACACCTAGTAACATCAGAGATATATTGAGAGAGAAGGAATTCAATAAATGGTGTGCCCTACCTCAAAAAGGAAAAGGCGTTGTCCTTTATAAAGAATACACCCCATCAAATAAATGGATCAGTAACAAGAAGAGTTTGTCATCATCAGAATGGGTAGATGCCCTCAAGCTTACAGCGTACGTATCTCCAGTCAGAGTCCTTCATGGCAGATCCCAGGACGGTCATTGTCTCATCGAGATCGAAACCCTTCCCCACGTCCTGGGATTCTGCCAGCACGGATTTCTCCTGAGAAATACACGGCATCACACCATCCGAGCTGCGCTGGCCTCAGCACTACGGAGTAATGGCTGGGAGGTACACGAACAAGTACACTGCTTGGGAGAAAACGACAGTACCCGTAGAATCGATATTATGGCCATAGATCGAAAGACCAATCACGGATATGTTCCCGATCCAACAATTCGTTTTGAATTAGGTTCAGATCAAGCAAGGAATGTGGATGATGAAAAAAAACATTTATGAAACAACATCTTTATACTTGAGAACCACCTATAATATTTCGAATATCACCTTGATTGGTCTTTTGATAGGCGCTAGGGGCACTATCCCAATGTTTTTTGTAGAATTTTGTAGAACGTTCAATCTGAACAGTAATTTTATAAATTCAATAGGTATTTTACCCTTAAAAGGATCTATCGCCATTCTGAGAAACCATTTATACTCTCATGTAGGCCTATAGCTTAATTATTCGTCATTTTTGTATTATTTTTATATTATTTTCATATTACTGTTCACACTAATACTTTTTCATTATTGTTTAATATTCTCTCATTATTTTCTACAACCAATCATTTTTTTATCAATCATTCATGTGTGATTTATTATTATTGTGTGTTTTTCAGTTTTTCTTTACTTCATTAATTTTTAATTAGATTGTTATTATGTGTCTGACGGCAATCATGTATCATAGTCTTGAATAAAGATTTATATATTGGTATATACTTTACTACTCATCTTGGATCAAATGTTCTCAAATGTTCTGTATACATATGTTATTGAGAAGAAATAAAGAAACGAATGACTCAAGAAAAATACATCATTTGATTAACACTAGGAAAACGCCATATATGCGTTGTTAGACGAGCGAATAGTAATAGTATGGGTGAAAATGGGTAAAAACTGCTTCGAGTGGTACCAATTTAGCACATTTTGTTTTTTCTTCAAAATGGCTGACCCGATCAAGCTAAAAATTTTCAGAAATGTGTATCAAAATTTTATTCAACTTCACGCAAAATTTCATCTTTTTGGAAAATACATTTTTTTTCCCGCCATGTTATTCTAATGGGTATTTTTGAAAACTACAGATCTAAGTTAGATGAGGAACCATATTGAAATAGAGTTTGAAGTTGATAGCTGTAGCCGTTCGACCTGTGGAGAACCGACAAAAAAACATGAACTGAAACATAAAAACGAACACCAATTTTTTTCAGTACGTCAAATTGAATCCTCGCTAAAACTCGTCTAATTATTATTACTAGGAAAACGCAATATGTGTTTCTGCGTTGATGGATGAGCTAATAAGAATGACATTGAATTCTTTCAAAAAGTTATATAAAGTTGATGTTTTGACGGCATTCAAGTTAAAAATCAATCTTTCCATTTGGTTGGTTTGTTTCGTAGACTTTTCTCATGAAGGAAATATTCTAGGTCCAATTTAATTAGATGAGCGTAGCGAAGATTTTCATTCCATATACCGAAAAATTTTGGGATTGGTTTTTATTTTTTTATTTTTTTTTTTGTGTGTGTAATTTTGTACGCGGCATACAGGTCAGGAAAAAGTTTCAATCAACTCGAAATTTTTTTCCTGAATTGGTGTTATACCAGAATAGGTTGGGATTGTTTTTCAGAAAAATCGGTCAAACGGTGACCAAAATTTAGAAAGTCTGGAAATTCCCCATAAGAAAAGGCCGGGGAGAAATACTTGGAAAACCAAAATTTTCCAAAAGCTCTCAAATTTATACTGAATGTGGAAAGATCTATCATACATATTTTAAGCGATTTGTGAGACAATCGGATGTGAAACAATGAAGAAAACTCATTTTAAATGTACTTTTTTACACATCAATAAAAGCAATTAAGAAACTATTAAATGTGAGCAACAAGTGTCACCAATAAATTAAAACGTTTAAAATCTGTGATGTATATGAAGAAGGCACTGGTATAATTGTTTGGAAACCAAGGTCCATATACCAACAGGCAGCCGCGGTTTTTTAACTTTTGAAGTGATCCATGGCCTGTATATGTACATTGAGCTAACAAAATGTTCTTAATTCTACATTTCCATACTTCTAAGCTCATCTCACAACGCATACAAGGCGTTTTCCTAGTTAGATGAGCGTAGCGAAGATTTTCACTGAACTCTTACGGAACTTGGTCTTAGCGTTTTTTTTTTTTTTTTTTTTTTTTTTTAAACACTGCACAGGTCGCAGGGTTTGACCGATCGACATGAAACTTTTTTTTAATGTGCAAACCTATCCAACGTAGAACTGTATAGTTTTGAGGTCTAATCGGTAGGACCATTTTTGAGAAACATCATTTAGAAGTTTCTAAAAACCCAATAAAATTTGACTGGGCGTGAAAAAATTGAAAAAAAATCTCTCCAATTCGATTCAAATTCTCCACAAATGTTAACACAAGAATAATATACATGAATAAGAATTTGGTTTGATATTCGGACCAGCCGTTTCGGAGAAAATAATATAAAAAATGTATTTTATGCATCGGAAAGATAGAAATATTAGTTGAAAAATGTTGCATTGTAGAAGTCACGGCTTTCTAGATTCATTGACATCGGATGAAGTTCATTTCAAATGATCAAGGTTTGTAGAGTTTTCGATTATTAGATGAGCGTAGCGAAAATTTTCATTCCATGTACCGAAAAATTTTGTGCTTGGTTTTTATGTTTTTTTTTTTTTTTGTGTGTGTGTGTAATTTTGTGCGCGGCATACAGGTCGGGAAAAAGTTTCAATCAACTCGAAACTTTTTTTTACAAATTGGTGTTATACCAGAATAGGTTGAGATTGTTTTTCAGAAAAATCGGACGGACGGTTTTTCCGGAAAAAAATTGGAAAGTATGGAAATTCCCCATAAGGAAAGGCCAGGGGAGAAATACTCGATTTTTTTTTTTATAAAAAGCTCTCAAATTTGTACCGAATGTGGAAAGATCTATCATACCTATTTTAAGCGATTTATGGAACAATCGTATGTGAAATAACGAATAAAACGCGTTTTTAATGTACTTTTTACACATCAATAAAAGCAATTAAGAAAGCAATTAAGAAACTATCAAATGTGAGCAACAAGCGTCACCAATAGATTAAAACGTTTAAAATCTGTGATGGATATGAAGAAGGCACTGGTTTGATTGTTTGGAAACCAACGGGGGCTTATATCAACAGACAGCCGCGGTTCTTAACTTTGGAAGGGAGCCATGCCGTTTATGTACATTGAGCGACCAAATGTCTTAATTTACATTTCCATATTCTAAGCTCATCTTACAACGCATATGAGGCGTTTTCCTAGTTAGATGAGCGTAGCGAAGATTTTCACTGAACTCTTACGGAACTTGGTCTTAGCGTTTTTTTTTTTTTTTTTTTTTTTTTTTTTAAACACTGCACAGGTCGCAGGGTTTGACCGATCGACATGAAACTTTTTTTTAATGTGCAAACTTATCCAACTTAGAACTGTATAGTTTTGAGGTCTAATCGGTTGAACCATTTTTAAGAAACATCATTTAGAAGTTTCTAAAAAACCCATAAGATTTGGCTGGGCGGAAAAAATTGGGAAATAAAAACTCTCCAATATGATTCAAATTCTCCACAAATGTTAACACAAGAATAATATACATGAATAAAAATTTGGTTTGATATTCGGACCAGCCGTTTCGGAGAAAATAATATAAAAAATGTATTTTATGCATCGGAAAGATAGAAATATTAGTTGAAAAATGTTGCATTGTAGAAGTCACGGCTTTCTAGATTCATTGACATCGGATGAAGTTCATTTCAAATGATCAAGGTTTGTAGAGTTTTCGATTATTAGATGAGCGTAGCGAAAATTTTCATCCCATGTACCGAAAAATTTTGTGCTTGGTTTTTATGTTTTTTTTTTTTTTTTGTGTGTGTGTGTAATTTTGTGCGCGGCATACAGGTCGGGAAAAAGTTTCAATCAACTCGAAACTTTTTTTTACAAATTGGTGTTATACCAGAATAGGTGAGATTGTTTTTCAGAAAATCGGACGGACGGTTTTTTCCGGAAAAAAATTGGAAAGTATGGAAATTCCCCATAAGGAAAGGCCAGGGGAGAAATACTCGATTTTTTTTTTTTATAAAAAGCTCTCAAATTTGTACCGAATGTGGAAAGATCTATCATACCTATTTTAAGCGATTTATGGAACAATCGTATGTGAAATAACGAATAAAACGCGTTTTTAATGTACTTTTTACACATCAATAAAAGCAATTAAGAAAGCAATTAAGAAACTATCAAATGTGAGCAACAAGCGTCACCAATAGATTAAAACGTTTAAAATCTGTGATGGATATGAAGAAGGCACTGGTTTGATTGTTTGGAAACCAAGGTTTATATACCAACAGACAGCCGCGGTTCTTAAACCTTTGAAGTGATCCATGGCCTGTTTATGTACATTGAGCTGACCAAATGTTCTTAATTCTACATTTCCATACTTCTAAGCTCATCTTACAACGCATATAAGGCGTTTATCTAGTTATTTTATCAGCAAGCGGAGTGATGAAGCAAAGTTATAAAAATAAGAATAATATGCCTAATAAACACTTACATTGCTCCTCTGGAGCCTTATTCTATAACTTTCCTAGCGGTCGCTTCGACTGTTAAGCGATCGCCTACGCCAAGTAGTCGTAGGTCGGTATTCTAAAAGCCATTACGTCTAGATAACTCGTCGGAGCGGTCGCCTAGTTAGCGGCCATCATTTATGTCCCGCTTGCTGTTAGCGAGCTCGCCAGCTGACATTGACATTTGTCTGTCATATTTTTATTGTGAGGTTAAGCGTCAGAAGAATTGGCCCCACTTCAATCTCAGCCTTAGTGTAAGCATCGAATTTGTAGTGTAAGTATTCTTTATATATATTTAACCATGATATCGTCATTTTTGTAAGTCTATTCCATTGTGCAATGACTATTTGTGTAGGTAAGCCATAGACTTGGGCCTATCTAAGCCATAGACTTGGGCCTAGAACTGGTTATGTACACCTAAAATGGTTAGCCCTAGGTCTAGCTGTAACCATAAAGTGTAGGCCTATGTGTATATACGATAGGCCTATCGTTTTAAATAGCCTTAGGTCAAACCAAACGTTACTCTAAATCATAGAAGTGAGTCGTCGTAGTTTCACTGTTGAATCGCGGATCACTTTGGGGGCTAGGCTTGAACCAGTCATATAGGCCTACAATGATTAAACTAATTTTGACCGTGCGACTTTGGGGCATGGTTTAAACCTGCCTTGTTCGATCAAAACACAATGAATAATCCTATGCACAGTGGTTATAGAGCCATGTATGTAGACGTCCAACTAGGACCAACTCTACACGCACGATTTGTCTTGACCTAAGCCTACGTAAAATGTAGTGTACTAGCCTATTAGGCCTACAATACGTATGCACAGGGATGGGCTAGACCTTTAGGCCTAGGTCTATCTGTAAATATAGTGAGCCTACATAATATTATGGCTATGCTAGGCATATAGCTTTGTTCCAGTTTGAAATCCTAACCCCCAACCCTTTCCATTGTCCTATCCTTAGATATCATGAATGCTCTTGCTAATTACCACAACTTGGTGGAAGCGATTGATCGCGACCACCATCAGCTGCGTTATAGATTAAGGCGACGAAGAAGAATGATCCGGGGCCTAAGTGATCCGTTAGGGGACATGACAGAATCGGACTTCATGAAATTGTATCGACTGCCGCAGCCCATAGTTCGCGACGTGATAGACGAGATCCGTGACCGGATGCCAGCACCTGTCCGGAGCAGTCGCATTTCCGTTGTCTCCAAAGTATGAATAACTTCGATTCACATTTTAGTTCATTGTAGGCCTATAACTTTAGTTTTGTTCGGCAAGGAATAACACGAAAGGGATACTTTGGTCTGGATTCAGAATAGGCCTATTCTGCATTATACAACTGCCTTTGTCAACATTTGTTAGTATTTACTGATAGGCTTTGTAGGTTTGTATTTTTTTTGGGTATTTTCATCTATTCATCTATTTTAGCTAACTAGCCAATTATTTTCCAGCATTTTACATCTTCATACATTAAAAAAACATGCAAACCAGTATAAAATAAACAAAATCAATTACGGCTACGTTATTGAATACCGGTAGTTGTAGATTTGAGAGTCATAGTGCAATTAGGTTCTAGGGTAGGTACTTCATTGATCTTGCTATGTAGGCCTACTAGTATACAAAAAGTATCAAGTTGTATTTGGTACATGTAGTCATATCTTGTTATATGTTTTCTTAGGTTCTTGCCGCACTCAGCTTTTTTGCTTCTGGATCGTACCAACGTGTAGTGGGCCAAGACTTTAATATAGCAATTAGCCAGACGATGGTAAGCAGAAGCATCAATGAAGTAGCCGCAGCGTTGGAGAATATTTCTGGTCGTTACATTAAATTTCCGATGGCGCAGGCTGAGAGAAATTTGATTAAACATAGGTAGGCCTAGGTCAAATGAAAAATAATTACCAGCATATAGAAAAACCACAGGTCTATAATAAATCTGAGTATCAAGCTTTATATTTAGACCCTAACATTAACTCTCATACTGCAAACAAAACCCTAATAATGAGGAATTGTCGTTTCTCTACTAAAAAAATTGGCGATAAATCTCTGTTTCTTCTATTTTTTTTTTTTCAATGGGTTAGTGTCGTATGAGTTTCATTTTAATTTGTATTCATAATGTCAAGAACATATTTTTATTGAAAGCTAAAATTTTCACAAAGTCATGACATTTAAGTGTTTGCATTACATTTGCGTTCATGGTCATCATATACTAGCCGTGAGTGATCAAGTTTGGAGAGTGTTTTACGTGCATAGGCCTACATTTCTCTGCTATTCTCAACCTCTTCCCACCCACAAAATTATATGCAAGGCCGTGCCCATACGGTAGGCCTACGTATTCTATATGTGCACACTTTTTCAGATTTTATGAAGCTACTGGCATTCCAGGCACAATTGGAGCCGTAGATTGTACGCATGTGGCGATCGTCAGGCCTCGCATCCACGAAGAGCACTATATCAACCGAAAGAGTTATCATTCGTTGAATGTACAGGCAGTAAGTGTTAGGAAGATCACTACATTCTATTTGATGCTCAACTTGTTGAAGCATTGTTTTTAAATCAATAAAAACGTAGTTTGTCAATTACCAAAATATCGCTTAGTTCGGTATCGACCGGTACACCTGTTTTCTGCTGTTAATTTTGCTCAACTGTAAAAGCCATCCGTTACACATCGACAGAAATTGTTGACCGTCAGTATGCACGAAGAGTTATCGAATTTAAACTCGACTATTTTTTAACCACATATTGAAATAAATACATCTTTATAAGCATAATTATTATTTCATGATGAACGTCTTTTCAACATTGACAGGAAAAGTAGGCCTACACTAGGTTTAGTATTTTCAAGTTCTTGTAAGAATTGGCAATGTCGTAGCACTAAAAAATTGACGTTCAGGAATTGAGTAAATTCAATTCAAATACGGTGTTCAGTTATTTGTGGTTCCAACACACAGAAATATTTCTCAACAGGTATGTGATTATGATCTGAGGGTGTTGAGTGTTAACCCGAGATTTCCCGGATGCACAGGAGACGGCTTCATCTGGAGGAACAGCATGGTGAAACGGGAATTGTGTCGTCGATACACTGCTGGGGAGCGTGGAGAATGGTTGATTGGTAAGTTCACACTTTACTTGCTCATCCCACAATGTATGAATGCATTTCCCTAGTCAAACATGAATCCCTAACTAGTTAGCATGTTATGCTGGGTTCTCGACAACCTAGTAAGCTGCTGGTTCTTACATTTTCACTGCAGTTTTGACAGCAAAATTAATACTACCAGTAGTTGTCTGTATTGCACATTTACAATTGTTTAGCAATCTACGGTACATCAATTCCTGACTAGCAACTGATGTTGAACTGGTCCTATCTCAAAGTTTACTTTTGTGTGTACCGTATGTTACCATGTGTGTTCGTTTTCAGGAGACTCAGGGTATGCTAACGAGCCGTGGCTGCTACTACCAATTCTGCATGCAGAACAAATGTCACCAGAAGAGTACTACACCTCCATTCACTGTAAGGCTCGAAGTTGTATTGAGCGATGCTTCGGAGTGATGAAGGCTCGCTGGCGATGCCTATTGAGACATCGTTGTCTCCACTATTCACCGACGACTGCTGCCAAGATATTTACCGCTTGCACGGTGTTGCACAACATCGCCATCAACGCCAGACTACCCGATCCGGAGCCACTTACAGAGGCGGAGGCGCTAGCCGAGCGAGAGTTGGAGGCTGGGGATCTTTTGCCTAATCCAGTTGACATAGACGTTAACTTTTTGGGTCACGCTAGAGCTGTTCGAGACCAAGTAGTCGTCAAAGTTTGGAGGCAACGAGCGCTACATTAAACATATAGCTCATTCACTTTGCTCATTAATAATTTCCAATATCTATTCTTTACATTGATCTCTGTATTCTTTCATCAGTCAATATCTATTCTGTATAAATTTGTAAAACTAACAAACCAAACTGAAACCAACATTCTTTATAGCAACAGCAACTAATCTAGGTTAATTTGTTGAAAGAGATACAGCGTGAAAGCAATAGTTGGCCTTATACGTAGATGGTGTTGTATATAGTCCTGCTACTGAAAATAGAAATATAGACCTATTGATCATAAGTTTCATTATGGTAGGCCTGCAGTGCAAAGTCGTGGTTGTTGTTTCACTTTCTTTTATCTACGGTATGTAGGCCTACAGTACAATAAATAGACTTACAAATTTTAGTAGAAAGTGAAATGAACTTTATTTATATTGTTTTATTTTCAGGCTTGCAGATTGACTTACAGATTGTATTTTTTTTTTTAGCTACAGCAATTATTTCAAGCGCTGTTGCACTCCTCTTCGCAGCTCCCGCCTTCTCAACAGCAGCTGCAGCCTGCACGCTAGCAGCTGCCGCCGTTGCAGTGCAAGCTGTGGCCATTTCCTTGATGGAGTTGCTAATTTCCAGCAAAATTCTAATTTTCTCCTCCTCAAGAGTTCTGATAGCCCCGGCTGCCCTCGTGTAGTCTGTCGCTGGTGGCTCTCTGTTGGCGGTTTTCCTAACTGGAAGAGTAATGTACACTTTTCATCCTGGATGAATCTTGATGCATGCTTATCAATATTATTATGCCGACATCTGGTTTTACTGTTATTTTCTATTGAAAAAGGATAGGCTTATACAAAAATATACGAATCGGCAATGGTAGCGTAGTGGGCAAGTCTTCCATGCTAGTGATCCCGGAGGTGAGGGTTCGATGCCTGGCACCGACCATCTTACCCAAGTTTTTTTGGTTTCCTTCTGTAACGTAGATGAATATCAGGATGGTTTCAATAACATAAGACTTGACCACTTCGTTCCCACTTTCCAAACATTCCTACAAATACTTTAATCGCATGTTCCCATCATCTCATTCATCATTCACCAATGCCATAATATTATAGAATACTTTCCGTAATAAATCTTGAAGTGTGCCGTGAAGGTCCTACAGAAAATATAATATATAGGGGACCTATAGGCCTACGTAGGTCTATAGCCATCGAGAAGAGATTACCGGTAGTTTTTTTTTTGGGGGGGGGGTACATTGATTAAGATAATGATTGATTTTGTGGTGGTACAAAAATTATTATTAGGTGACTGGTTGATGGTTTAAAAGGTGAGCCTATGTTTTATGCCTGTGTAACTTATTAACTTGCAGCTAATTTTCAGTCAAGCAAATAAGAAAACTGCCAGCTGAGAGATGCATTATTTTGAGCACACCAATACCGTACAAAGCAATCAATACCCTATTATGTGTCTATTTTAATTTATAGGTTTAGGGCTTACCATTATCAAATTTCCCTGGCACAGGATTTGAGGGTTGCAGGCAAAGGTTCGTCACTTCAACTGTTGGCTCGGTGTCTAGTTGTAGGCCTACATGCTCAACTAACACAATTTCCACGGTAGGCTGCAAAATAATTCAAAGTTTTGTTTAGCTGATACTGTACCATATATGCTGGCTTGTACAGTAGAACTAGCGGTACAATTGTACAATCTGATTATGGTGAGTACCTAAGTGTGTCCAATTGATATGTTTTTGTCCACTGTGTAGGTCTACTATGGCAGTTGGTTTATACATTTATTGTAGGCCTAGGGCCTAGGTCTAACTGTCCCATTAAAATACAGGTTCATGATTAATATGTTTATAATTTTGGGTGTTCTTTGTAATGTTTCAATAATAAAATTATTATTAAAAATACCGTACCTCAAGTGTTTGTGTTTCGGTTTCTAAAAACCCAATCTCCTGCACCTCATTGTTGCCGGATATCATCCCTTTCCCTAAGAACTCGATCAGGCGCTGCTCAAGATCAGTGAGCTGTTTATTTGGCGGCTTGCCTCCGCCGGTTCCTTGGGCGTGCTGCCGCAATTCACTGGCCTTTGTCTTCGTTTTGTACTTCCAGTCTGTCCAAGACTGAAAGAATAAAAGACATTTTATATCAATTAAATGCTATTATACAGAGTGGTACGTGGTCCTAGTATGTAACTAGTGAAAGAACAGTTTTACGCTCCTATTGAAAAGAAATGACTATTTGCTGTTCATATAGGCCTAGGTCTATTTAGATAAAAAATTGATTGAAAATGTTTCAAATGAGAAGAACTATTTATTAGATATTGTTGGATAAATTACTTTTTGAAAGTAGTGGAGTTACGTGACAAGGCTAGGCAACATCGTTGGTCTTCAAAGTATGGTACCGGTATGTTACAACGTGCCATGTGAATAACTTCCAAGGAAAGAAGATGAGCTTGGGCCTAATCGCCAGTATTTTAATTAAACGGATGGAACTGAAACTGAACTTTTAAATTTTATAGAGAGCTCTGCATTACAGTGTGGGCCAATAGTGAACAAATGAAGACACTGATGGTAAAGTATCATCATTTATTACCTTGTAAAAGAGGCTAGGCCTAGACTTAATACCTCTTTCAGTCTGCTTAAAAAGAGAATGCCTTTCTGTAATACGTATTGCTTCCTTTGCACTATCACTACAAACTCAATGGCACTATGGTATACGTATAGCCTATAGGCCCACGTTAACTATGAGAAAAATATTGTAGGTCTATACTGCAAGCTTTGATTTCTAATTCTTATTTAGTACGATTGTAACAGTCAATAGGTCCTACGTATTACAGTCTTGCCATTGCTAGGCCTATGCCCCGTGTACTCGAATATAGCCTAGGCCTACCTACCGGTACTACAAACAGGTACGGTATAGTAAACACCATAGACTGGTATCTAACGTGATTGTTCTCTACATTAAAGTGAATCATTTATCAAAGACGTAGGCCTAAAAAGTTGATTAATTGTAGGGCTTACTTACCATCAACCATTTATCGGGACTCTTGACGGCTCCCGTACCATCCGCATTTAGGATGTCAGCAAGCTTCTTCCTTAGCCGGCCACACTTTTCAGAGGATAACGGACCTACTAAACGATTACATGCAAACTCTACATGTTGCGACATGAAATCCAACATCTTTTCTTGCTGATTTTGACTAACTCTAATACTCTTGCTTGTACCAGCCATTTCGAGAGAAAAGAGATTAGAGAATGTTCAAAAACTTTCGGAGTTCTTTTTGTATGCTTTATATTTTAAACTGGCTTCCATTCGAAATTTGCCGCGTGTTTGTGATTGGACGTAAGGTTCAAATATCTGGTGCGCTATTGTGATTGGTTGTAGCGCTTCGGTGGGCGTGTTTTCCCATCTTCCGACGAGAATATCCCTATTTCCCTTTTTCACCGCCATCCGAGAAAGCGGGTGCGCTTATAGAATCCCACGCTCCGTGTCGCACGACAAGTCTACCTAGCGATATCGCCAAGTTAGCGGATCCGCTAACTTGGCGGAAAGTTATAGAATAAGCCTCCTGGGAACATTCATATTCAAATGATCCAGAATCATCGACGCATCATCCCCTTTGCCGAATCTCAAACACGCATTTCTTACAACCACAGCATTCTTCTCGAGCGTCATTGTCAGCGAGGATCTCAAACGCTCCTGCACGCTAACCTTAGCTACAGACAATCACGTCGTCCTCGTTAGATACTAGATACACACCAACTCGGTAGAATCAGACAAATATTGAACAGCCGTTGTGGAAGTGTGAGGGTGAGTTGGAAATAGCAGCCAGTCTTATAACGTTCAGATAAGGTAGCTGATAGAAGTGCATTTGCACTTCGCAGTAGGCTTATCTGTACAGTAGCAGGCGAGCTATAATCGCGATCACGAAGAGGGGGCGATAACTCCCGCGGAAATTTGACCAACTTTCTCCATCCAACATATATATTTTTCATGTCTCGACGCTCACATTCACTGATATGTATGTTTCTCGAGAGCCCTAGTGTTTTCTTCCATATTCCAATCGTATCTTCTCAGAATTGATTGATATTGGGGTCTGCTACCTTTTTAGCGACTTTTGGAATACCTCTGAATAACCACGGAGAGAAATGAAAACCGGAATAGTTTGACTAACATCTTTCAGGCTAGAATATACATCTGTTGTGCAGATTTTATCTCCAAGCGTACTGCTAGAGGCTAGCCAAATGAATTTTACTAACATGCTTATCCAAAAAAAAATGGTTAAAAATTGGGCGTTTTTATACTATTTTAAAATATCTTCCTATTTTTTTTACCTTCCTTTTTCCCATCTTCCAAAAATACCCCTATTTTTCCCTAAACCGCCCCCCAAACTCCTTTTAAATCCCCCTTCCAACTTATCACCCCAAATTAATCGAAATTGGGGGGGGTTAAAAACTCCTAACCTTAAAATTCCAAATCATCCCAAAATACCCCCTTTCCAACCAAAAACCATTTTTAAAAAACTTTTTGGGTTTGCCCAACTAAAACCTCCTGACCACCTTTTCCAAATCACTCTCCTCTTTTTTTAAAAAACCCCAACTCTTCCAAATATTCATTTGGAAAGGGGGGGGTGGTTTGCACCATCTTTTTCAAAAGGACTTTCATTTCCAAATTTCACTCATTTCCACCCAAAAAAACCCCCCTTTCCAATTTTCCCACCCAACCATTAACCCGCCTACCCTGTTTTTTTCTAACCCTTTGTTTTTTCCAAACCATTTTTTCAAATTTTTAATTGGGGCGTACCTTTTCATTTTAAATCAAAAACCACGGAAAATAAAACCATTTTTGGACTATTTTCCCAGAATAAATTGTGGAAAATTTTTCCAGGTATTTAACAGAAGAATTTTTAAAACATTTTTCCCAAAAAGGGTAAATTGGTTTGAAATCCTTAAATAAAATTTTTTTCCCCCCCCAAAATAAATATTTTTAAATCTTTTTAAACCATCAAAATGAAAATTTGCTTTAAAATATTTTTAAAATCATTTTTCCAACCCTTTTCCCTCATTTTTTAAAATTTTGTAATTTGAAAATCTCCTTTTCTTTTTCCCCTTTTTCCCCTTCCTTTCAAAACCCCCTTTTTTGGTTTTTTTGGGCCTTACTCTTTCTGTCCTTTTAAAAACTTTTAAAATTCTTTTAAACCATTTTTAAAAAAAGGTGATTTGGTTTTTCTAAACCCTTTCTTTTAAACTTTTTTTCCAAATCTTATTAAAAACCCCTTTAAATTTTATAAAATAGTGTTCCCCTTTATTTACCCCCTTTTCTATCAACCAAAAGTTGTAAAATTTTATATTGTAAAAAAATTTTATTTTTTTGGGGATTTTTAAAGAAAAAAGGAGGGGTTCTTGTTAATTAACAAGCCAATTGGGCCCTTTGTCCCCAAATTTTTTTTGGTACCCATTAGTTCCAAAATCTATTTTGGTTTAAACACCCTCAAAAAGTAAAAAAATTTTTTTTCATATTGAAAATTTTGGGTCCAAAGGTTACAAAAGAGGGGGATTTGGCATAATCCCCCGGTCCCCCCGTTCCTTCAACATTTTCGGGTACGCGTCTTTCCCCCTTTTTTACGTTTTTGGGGAAAAGAAATTTAATTTTTGGGTTTTCCCCCAAAATACGGGTTTACGGGTTTTCTTTTTCGCCCTTTGAAGAAGTAAAAAATAAAGAAATCCCCCTTTTAAAAAATCCATCAAAAACTTTTAATAAAAATTTTTATGGGGTTTAAATTTTTTATGATTGGGTTTTGGGGGGATTTACGGTTGATTTCCAAGGCTAAATTTGGGGTTAGCCTTTTTTGTAGCCTAAATTAATTATACATAAATTTAGGCTGGGCCCTCCCCATAAAAAAGTTAAAATTTTTTTTTAAAAAAATTGGTTTATTTTCCAGACCGGGGAGGAATACCCTTTCCAAAAACCCCAAAATTTTTTTCCAATAAATTTTTCCCTTTACTTTTTAAAAAACTATTTTTTTCAAAAGCCTTATTAAAAAGCTTAAATAACAAAATTTAAACAAGCTTCTTAATAATTAAAAAAACATCTAGTTTGAATAATAGGAAGGGGGGTTACGAAAAACATTGGCCATCTAGTTAATTTCCTATCTTACCTAAAAAAATTTTAAAAAATTTGGTTGGCTCCCCACTGAAGTAAATTTAGAGAACCATGGGGTCGCCTAAAAAAGAGGGACTCTTCGCTGTACCTTTTGTGCCCCCCCTCTTAATTTCCGGGGTAATGATAGTTTGATAAAAAAAACGGAAAAGTTTTCCCCCGGTAAAATAAAAAAAACTTTCCCATTATAATTTTAATTTTAAAAGGAAAATTTAGGGAATTAGTTTGAGTTTCGTAACCCAAAAATGAGAACATGAATAAAAGTTTTCCACCTTTTCTTGGGTCATTATTTTAAACTGATTCTTCCCTTTTTTTTTGTGGCTTCCCTGTTTTTAAAATTATTTAAATTTCCCTTTTGGGGCCCAGACATTTTGGGTTAAAATAACCAAATAAAAATTTACATATTTATTTTTTCCCACCCAAATTACAATTTAGTGCTGTGTCTTTAAAACCCCAATTTAAAATGAAACCAAGATTTTAACCATTAAATATAAAATTTAAACAAAATTACTTCTTCTAGTTGTGCTTCGTTAAAAATTTGTTTTGGGAATTTACAAAAAAAAATTTTTTTGGTTTTTTGAACCGAATTAAAAAATTTTAAAACCCCCCTTTTTACCTTAGACGGCGTCTGAGTACAAAATTGCATTGCAGAGACGAGATTCAAGCAAGGCCGTGGCTTAAGGGGTGCATGCATGGTGCTTAGAAAAATAGAGAAATTCATCTTTACTGTTTTTTTTTTTCTTTATCACGAACAAGTGTATTTGAATGGAAAATATGTCAAACCCAAGATAATCTTATGCTCTTTAATTATTATGACATTCTATTTCTGTTATTTCAATCGGCTTTAAGATAATACGTCAATAAATTTCATCATATTCTTGATATTTATTGACGTATTATCTTAAAAGTGGTTGAATAGATGAAAAGAATAGATGAAAATTAATGATATATATATATAAATATTATATTATACACAGGCCTATGTATACATAAATCATAGTTATATAATGTGTCAAACAAAAAGTCAAAAAAGTTATTGATGAACCCTTTATAACTCATTTTATGAAATATGCTTCATCATGAGAATAATCTCAAAAAGAAAATGCTCGAGCATTTTACATCACTATGAATAATATAAAAGGCATACGATCATGTAATGATGGTCTATGGTTCTCATCTGTGAACAGAAAATACATACACTTGTTTCAATATCTGTACAATTTTTATTTTTCCATCAACATCGAAAACTTGACGTAACGTGTATATATATAGGGCCTATATGTACGTTTGTCTGTTGAATTTATTATTTGTCAATAGCTAGCCCGCACACAAAAGGTATTATCCTGACGCTAGCTCACACATCCAAATGTTTATTATTATTATTAATTTGTATTTTGGTATTATGTTTTTTTATGTTTCATGTGTGAATAAAATGTATATCATTTAAAAAAAAAAAAATTACTTGTTATTCCTAAATCATTGTATTTATTATGTTTTCGTAATTTCGTATACAGTTTTTTTTACACCGCATTTGTTACAATGAGAAAATAGGTTCCCCAACGAAGTGGTATTTTTCAGTGATACATAATAATATTTATTTAGCGTTTATTTGCTTGTTGGGATATTGGTTAGAGATTGTTATGGAAAAATGTTTGGAAATGAACGAAAAAAAACAAAAAACTATCACACCCATTGAATGAAAAATGAGGATACCTGATTGACAATGACCATATAATTGTTGTAATGGTGCAATGTTTTTGAGTTACTTACTGAAATACTCTTATGTAGCTGCAATTAACGTTGCACGACGCGCAACGGACTGGACGTATAGCCCTCAGCCTACGGGCACATGCAGAACAAAACTGCAAGTGGCCACAGGGTATAGCCACATGGTCAATTAAAGCCTCCTCATCCAAGCACACGATGCACCTCTGCGGTTCTAAGACAAGATGAAACAAGACATTACAATTGTGCAATTCATATAAACTGAAACAAATGATCAAGTCAACAGAGTTGATACGGATCATCAGTGAATTACTAACCATCATTGACAAGCTGTGGTGGAACGTTAACATTGTTGTGTGCTAACTGCTGTACGACGTTGCCTTGTTCTGCGGACAATATGAAACAAGACATTACAATTGTGCAATTCATATAAACTGAAACAAATGATCAAGTCAACAGAGTTGATACGGATCATCAGTGAATTACTAACCATCATTGACAGGCTGTGGTGGAACGTTAACATTGTTGTGTGCTAACTGCTGTACGACGTTGCCTTGTTCTGCGGACAAGATGAAACAAGACATTACAATTGTGCAATTCATATAAACTGAAACAAATGATCAAGTCAACAGAGTTGATACGGATCATCAGTGAATTACTAACCATCATTGACAAGCTGTGGTGGAACGTTAACATTGTTGTGTGCTAACTGCTGTACGACGTTGCCTTGTTCTGCGGACAAGATGAAACAAGACATTACAATTGTGCAATTCATATAAACTGAAACAAATGATCAAGTCAACAGAGTTGATACGGATCATCAGTGAATTACTAACCATCATTGACAAGCTGTGGTGGAACGTTAACATTGTTGTGTGCTAACTGCTGTACGACGTTGGCTTGTTCTGCGGACAAGATGAAACAAGACATTACAATTGTGCAATTCATATAAACTGAAACAAATGATCAAGTCAACAATCTAATTTGAATTATTTCATTCAAAAGTTGATTCAACGACTCAAATAATAATATACCAGTAGTGTAACAAATGGTTCATCTGTCAAAAAACATACGTTGATTAATGGCGATTCCCTCTTCACCCTCATCATCATCAGGAACGATGAAATTGAGAGCTTCGATGTCATCATCATCGTCAACATCTTCATCGTCGTGGTTTTCTTCATCTGGTTCAAGTTGAAGGTTGGCGCGTGGGAAAATCTGTTCCTCCACATTCTGAGTTACGTGGCTCAACTCATTCAGGAACTCGATCACATTGAGCAAACCGCCGATCAACCTTTCGGTGGCTCGATTTATCCTGTTATCTTGGTGGACATAAGCCGCCCTTCTTGCAGGCAACATCTCCGTTCCATTCTCTATTCTTACCCAGAGTAACTCGTAGGTAGATTCTAGATGAGCAAGATTTTCTAAGAAATTATAAAAATTGGTCAGAATCAAAATTTTGTATTTAAAAAAATCCATTGTCCATTGATATTGAACTATTTAGTTACTATAACTATACCTTTGATGAGTATTTGAATCAGGTTCACGATTGAATACTAAATATTAAATCAGGTTACGGTCTATATGGCATGCACAGAAATATGAGTCAAAAGGTTATTTCGTCGGGTTGTTTTGGACAAAGGAATGCAAGCGGTCGTGACCTGTCCTTCATGAACAATCTCGTGTGTCAGAATGTTCCTGACCGAGGCGGGAATTGAACTTCTTCTTGCCGAGTTACTTCTGATGCTATAGTAAATTAATAAAAATCCATTATCAAACCAAGAAATGAGTCGTGGAGTGCAGTAATGTGGATGTAAGGAAGGAAAGTGGTGCTGACTCACCGGTGAAGGTCCATATTTGTGGGTGAACAGTGTTGAAGTAGGCCCTCATGGAATTGTGAAATCCCTCCACATGGTTGTTTGTGCGGAGTGCCTGTCGGTAGACCGACACGATCCTGACTCCAACCCTCAGGAACCACTGTCTCCTAGTGTAGGTAATCAATTCGTCCATAGCTTCCGCCAGAGCGAATTGTCCCAGGAATCGAACGATCTCGTTCAAACCGTTTACCATTAGGTTGTGGGGCAACAAGGGCAATGCGGCCAGCATTCGGAGTGCCTTCCGGGCATTAGCATTCTCCCTGATCAATCGGGTGTAACCCAAAACTCTGGCTTTCTTGAACAGAGCCTGAAATTAGATTAAAATGGTCATAATAGCTTCGAAATCCAATTGGTTTAAATATAGAGTGAAGCCGTTGAATGACTGCTACGCTCAACTACTTACCTGTATGAAGTGAAACCAGCACCCCATCAACTGCGACTGAGGGAACGCTTCCCTCAGTGCTCTCAGTAGGGCCGGTTCGTAGTCCGTCACAATTTTCAAGGGTACCATTCCAGGGGCAGCCAGCTCTGTTCGGATATAGTCAAATAGTTGACTATATGCAGCCCTTGTTCTGCGCGTCATTAGTGCAAATACAACAGGTATTGCCTGTCAATAAAAAAAGAAAACTTGATTTAGTTTTTTTTGTGTGTGTGTGTGGGGGGGGGATAACGCAACGTAACCGCCAACTGTTTAACGGAAGGGCAATCCGCAGAGTGAGACTAAATAACATCAAATATTGTCCCTAAAAACCATCACACACATAATATATATATATATATAGACCTAAGCTTATTATATTTATTTGAATATATTCATATCTATATATATATACATGTGAGCACGGAGATTTTCGCGGCCAATGGTTGATGGTAAAAATGTTTTCACGGTAAGTTTGCTGCGATTAGAAAGCATGTTGGGTCCTAAAAAAAAAACGGTTTATGCGACGTTTCGCTGGAATTTCATCCAGCATCATCAGGCGACGGTGGTAAGTAGTCGAACCCCTTATGCTGGATGCTGGATGAAATTCCAGCGAAACGTCGCATAAACCGGTCCTTTTTAGGACCCAACATGCTTTCTAATCGCAGCAAACTTACCGTGAAAACATTTTTACCATATATATACATGTATATATATATATATATTATATATAATATAGTAAGAGCATATGTGGATCAAACATAAGGTCCGGGGTTCGAATCCCTGACGGGGTGGTATTTTTCAGTTATAGTAATATCCATCCTATCAACATCACGTGCTGTACGTTTCAACAGAAAGCCATATACTCATATATATATACATATATATGGTGTATCGGATGTTCTCGCGGTCAAATGTAGATGTTAAACTCTTCTCTCGGGATAACCACGTTTGCTCTTTAGGATACAATTGTTGGATCTGAAAAGATCCGACGTTTCGACAAGATCGCACTTGTCATCTTCAGGGATCCGTGTTGGTTAGCAGGCTGCGTGGAACCGAATTACAGTTCCACGCAGCCTGCTGACCAACACGGATCCCTGAAGATGACAAGTGCGATCTTGTCGAAACGTCGGAACAACGGATCTTTTCAGATCCAACAATTGTATCCTAAAGAGCAAACGTGGTTATCCCGAGAGAAGAGTTTAACATATATATATATATGTATATATTTATATACATATATATATACATATATATATATATATATATATATATATATACATATATTTATATATATATATATATGTGTGAGCACGGAGATTTTCGCGGTCAATGGTTGATGGTAAAAATGTTTCCACGGTAAGTTTGCTGCGATTAGAATGCATGTTGGGTCCTAAAAAGGACCGGTTATTGCGACGTTTCGCTGGAATTTCATCCAGCATCATCAGGCGACGGTGGTCGAATAGACGGTGGCCATTCGACCACTTACCACCGTCGCCTGATGATGCTGGATGAAATTCCAGCGAAACGTCGCAATAACCGGTCCTTTTTAGGACCCAACATGCATTCTAATCGCAGCAAACTTACCGTGGAAACACACCATATATATATATATATATATATATGAGACAGAGAGAGAGAGAGAGAGCATATAATAGCGTATATATATATAGAGCATATAATTAATTAATAAACGACTAAAATACCTATATAAGTATAATCATTTCTCACATATATATATATATATATATATATATATATGATAAATTTAATATTTCGGTGAAATTGCCACGGATTGAATACATTATTGAATCAAGAAAGAAATAGTAATGCGACGTTATGTAATGTAATGTAACTCCGGCGAAACGTCGCATTACTATTTCTTTCTTGATTCAATAATGTATTCAATCCGTGGCAATTTCATCGAAATATTTAATTTACCATCAACCATTGGCCGCGAAAATCTCCGTGCTCACATATATATAAATATATCTCTCTATATATATATATCTATATATATATACATATATATCGCTGGCCCATTAGTCATTACATATTGAGATGTGAAGAAAAACTCACCCTTGCATGGTGAAGTGCATGTAGTGTGAAAAGCTGCATACACCTGGGATTTCTGGGAACAACTTTAAAGGTGGCGTCCCCGTGCAGACGGGGTTGCCCCACTAGCAGTCGCCCACACATGGTCTGATTGGCAAATACTACCGTTGTTGCACCATTCGGGCCCTCGAGTGTTGCCCTGACGAAGGGTTCCGGAATCGGTCCCCTTGTTTGACCAAACCTGGGCATCCACTCCGGGCTTGTAATGGCAGCACCGTAGGCTGCCAGAGTGGGCGGTATTGGGGGGCGAGCCTCAGCACGTCTATTATAAAGCGTAGCCCGAATTTCTCCATACCTGAGAACCTCGGCTCCTGCCCGATATCTGTAATTATCACAACAATATTAATCATATTGAAAATATATATTTCTTCCAATATTTGTTTCTTTGCAATACATTTTTTCCTTTCATCTGATTTTTGCGCGTTGAAGCGTGTTTTTTCAATTTTGTGCCCTCAATCGAGGACAATCTACAAGGTAAACATAGCATCTGTGTTCTATGATTAGCGTGTTGTTTCTGTACATTGTACTTTAAATTGGTTTTGAAACTATTATGTAGTCATTCACTGCCTTCTTTATGTGGGTCCATGAATTGCTCATTCTATTTCTATCCAGGAAATATTGATATTGTGTCTTCTAAAACCAAATCCTCAACTATGTGGTACTTGACTAGGAAAACGCAGAATGTGCGTTGTGAGATGAGCTTAGAAGTATGGAAATTTTATGTAGAATTAAGAACATTTGGTCAGCTCAATATACATCTACAGGCCATGGATCACTTCAAAAGTTCAAATACGTGGCTGTCTGTTGGTATATGGACCTTGGTTTCCCAACAATGGTACCAAAGCCAACAGCCACGGATTTGAATTTTTGAAGTGATCCATGGCCTGTAGATGTATATTGAGCTGACCAAATGTTCTTAATTCTACATTTCCATACTTCTAAGCTCATCTCCCAACGCACATTCTGCGTTTTCCTAGTATAATTTAGCCATGAACATTTTATCTATTGAATTAATTGAATTCAATTGAATTAATTGAATTAATATACTGATCATCAACATTACATTGTTCCATTATCTATGGTTACATCAACAGTTACATGAAATACCGTGGCAGATACAGGGGGAAAGGGGGCACGATCGCCCCCCCCCCCTCCCATGAATTGGAAGTGACGAAAAAAAGTAGAAAGAAAGAGAGGAAACAGGAAGAAAAAAGGAAGGGAATAAATATTGAATAAGGCTAAATGCTACGATTTCATATTTTACACAATTGCATTGAAAATGAATTTGACGTAGGCCTACTGTTTCAAATGTCAGATCTGGTAGACCTGTAAAGTTTAGTTGGCAAACACTTCCGTGCTTCGTTCAGGTGTACATTTCATATCACGACTTCTGTAAATGACAAGGACAATAAAGTTGATTTGTGAAAGGGAACAATACGGCTCGTTTCTAGGGGTAGGCGAAGAGGGTGACAACTTTTCTGCAAGTCGTATTTTAAACGGGACTAGAAACAATTCGTTAAAAATCACAACATTTGTGTAGACATTTTTGTTTTGTTGTCAAATTGAAAAAAAAAAAATCCTGAAGAATAACTCTGCGCACGAAACTTTTAAGAGTTATTTTGTTTAAAAATGAATGTGACTGCGTCGGAATTGGAAACATATTATGTACCCTGATGATTGAGTGTTGAGGAGCGTTGAGCAACTCAATGCCCTGAGCAAGCGATGACGCCATGCTACCAGCAGCGTCACGGGTCGGTAACTGATCTTCGCGCTCTCATTGGTCACTTCCAGTCCCATTCAAAAACCGATACAGATTGAGTTCCTGCCCGGGGAGCTGAAGTGGCAACAGACAACTCTGCAGCTACAAATATTGGTTTAGGTGTCATTTTTCATTTCATAAAAAAAATAGTTCCGTCATAAAACTCTTGTCTGAACCACGTTATAGCCCTACCACATTAAAAATGAATAGGCATATAATTTAGGTCCGTGAAGTCGGCACCTCCACCACGAGCACTAATTTTGGAAATATCCAAATATTTAGCTCTCAATTACGCTTTCGATTGGTAATAGTCCTATTACTCCTGTAATTGGTGGTCCCATACTTCTCGAGATATTGGATGTTCAGTGGTGGGGGTGGCAACTTCACGCGGCACCCCCACCATGAGCACTAAATCTGGGAAGATTAAAATATTTAGTGCACAAGTGCTTTCGATTAAATTAGTGCTCTTATACTGTATAGATAATCACTTTCAAAATGGTTCGTGCTGCATTACCATATTGATTCACAACTTTCGAATAGTACTAGCATCATTATCTTTGCCCTTTTCATTTACTAGAAACTTACTTGAAATTACTTATTGATTTAAAGTTTGAATCACTAATTTGTAATTTCTTGTTAGGTTTACATTATCAATTTTACATGGTTGGAGATTAGGTTGGAGATTGGGATTAGGCCTGTGATTTGTATCTAGTATGCTACGCATTGTTGGCAGTTGTTGACGTCAGGCGCTGATAATTACTTAATATTAGAGACCTAGAAGATGCGAGTCAAGATAGCAACACACATCTCGAAGCACTCTGGCACAAATCTTGTCCAGCAGAACTCAACAATTGAAATTAGAAAACATGTACAAGTATTTACATCAATTTTAACAACACTATAAAAATTCGAACAATCTACCAATTATTAAGATAATAATTATTCCTTGCATCTGCTTCTTTTAAATAAATGGTCACATGCTATAGATAGAAATGGCCAAACATTCATGATACAATTAGGAAATTCTCAAATTAATCGTTAAAACAATGTCCATTTTCTTGGGTTATTTCACATAAATTATAGGCCTACTCGGTTCTTCCAGTAGTAAGAAGAATATTAATTAGGGACAAAGTTTTCTTTGTAGAATGTATTTATCCACATCTTACAAAGTTCCAAAGGATGTTGATACAAATTCTTGTATTACTTGTAGACTGAGAGAATTGAAAAATTGTAAAATGGTGATACATGTTGTCCCAACTACGAACAGGAATATTAACAATTAATATTAGTCATATTCACTTATACATATATAAATTATGCAATTCAATTAATAAAAAATATTCAAATCATTACTTACTCAGGGCGCGCACATTCCTCTTGAAAGATCTGCTTGATCGCCGTAGGTTCACGTGTCACCCGGTTCTCTATCGCGAGGATTAGATTGTGTCGATTCAAGCACGCATTGTTTGGTGGATGATTATGGACTGGTCCACGATTTAAAATTACATTGTTAATGAATTTAATCATTCCTTTTGCCTTGCACTGATGTGATCGAGAGCATCTTAGGTTTGCGTGATCCGCATATGATCTTACAATTTGAAACTCATATCCCATGGGATCAACCCACATGGTGTGTCCTCGCTGGGTTTGTACGCTTACCGCAGCCATAATAATAATCAAAATAAAAAAGGGAGAATTAATACATAATATGATATTAAATAACACTTGAAATTAACAAACTAAACCTACTTCTACACTGTAACTTCAGACGCGCACCGATGTATTATTATTTCACCCAAATGCGGAGGAGGATGATACTGCCACTTCGGTGTACCGACTGGTAATAACTAAAAATTCTGTCCAAAAATATGAATCTGGCTACCCCTCACCACAACTCGCAATTAGTACCTGTAGTGACCACTGAACAAACGACCCACATGGCATCTCGGTGGCAGCACTAACTAATTATACGAAGGAGGGGGTGTAGAAGTTGTTGGAGTGAGTTTGTGTTTAGAGGAGACAACAATAAGAAGATTGACATATTCATCAAGATTCTAATCACTTGCTTGTAATATTTTTTAATTTATATATATTTTAACCAACTGTGGTATGTAATACAGTATTGTTAAAATGACAATTTCAATCATAGTGTATTCATATTACTTTCCTTTTGATTATTCGAATTGATATTTCAAACTTGTACAACAATCAGATAGAATCAGTAGGCCCTAGTTACAAAAAAGCTATGTAGTAGGAAGTTATAAAATTATGGAAAGGAATTTGAGGAGGCTTATCATATTTATTCACTTGTACATTCACTTGTATATTATAAAAAAACCTGGCTATTTTGCGCGCAAGCCCACAAATAAATAACTTTTTTGGATGAGCGAAGCGAAGACTCAATTACACTTGACTCGAAAAAAATGTACATGTTTTTTTTTTTTTTTTTGGTTCGCGCTCCACAGGTCAAACGAAAATTCAAATTCAATTGAAACTTGGCATGCCCAAGTGTCATCATCTGGATTGAATCTCATTGATTTTTATGGGCAATCGGTTCAACCAAATCTGAGAAAACTAATTTTCCATTTTCAAAATTCCCCATGAGAATGAGCCAGAGAAGAATTTTCGTACAAAAATGTACTTCGAAAAAATTCAAAGTTTCACCACATTTTAATATAATAATGATACACATTATTCCGAACTTTTACTAAAATCCAATCAGTCATTTTGTTATAAACAATTATATAATTACATTTTTATACACCGTTCAAAGCCGACCAATTGAATCCAAGCAACAAGTGTCACCAATTAATGAAGAACGATTGAAACAAGGCCTTCTTTATTATCAAAAAATTTATTAGATGAGCGTAGCGAAGATTTTCACTTCAGTCTTACGGAGCTTTGTCTGTCCGTTTTTTTTTTTTTTTTTTTTTTTTTTTTTTTTTGTAAACACTGCACAGGTCGCAGGATTTGACCGATCGACATGAATATTTTTTTATACAAGTAAACTTATCCAACTTAGAACTGTATAGTTTTGAGGTCAAATCGGTTGGACCATTTTTGAGAAACATCATTTCAAAATTTCTGAAAACCCCATAAGATTTGGCTGGGCGGAAAAAATTGAAAAGTAAAATCTCTTCAATATGATTCAAATTTACCTCAAATGTCAGAACAATAATAATATACATTAATAACAATTTTGTGTGAAATTCGGACCAGCCGTTTTAAAGAAAATAATATAATAGATGTATTTTTTTCATCGAAAAGATAGAAATATTAGTTGAAAAATGTTTCATTGTTAAATTCACGGCTTCCTAGATTCGTTGGCATCGGATGGATTTCATTTTATATGATCAAGGTGTGTAGAGTTTTCGATTATACTTTATAGATATCTCGCTCATCACACAACGCACATCCTGCGTTTGCCTAGTTAACAATGAGTAATGAATATAGAAGGAGGGTAATAACATAATTGATTGGATCTCAAGGTGTATATATGTATACAGCTGTCATAACGTTGCATATAGTACCGTAGTCTAATATTACATTCATTACTAAATTGCATCTAATATTTCCTTCATTAGAATAGTCTACGAAATCAACCAACCGGAATGGAAAGAATGATTTTCAACTTGAATGCCGTCAAAACATCAACTTCATATAACTTTTTGAAATAATTCAATTTCATTCTTATTAGCTCATCCATCAACGCGGAAACACTTAACGCGTTTTCCTAGTGATAATAAACTTATATTTGGCAGGAAAATGGAAGGTATTCGTAATTTGACACATGTATTTTTAATTATACTTGCGTTTACCTAATAATTAATAAACTTGAAAAATATTTGGCGGGTACAGTACATGCCCAATTGTCATCATCTGGATTGAATCCCATTGATTTTTATGCGCAATCGATTGCACCACTTCTGAGAAAACTAATTTTCCATTCTCCAAATTACCCATAAGAATAAGCCGGAGAAGAATTTTCGTACAAAAATGTACTTCGAAAAAATTCAAAGTTTCACCACATTTTAATATAATAATGATACACATGATTCCAAACTTTCACTGAAATCCAATCAGTCATTTTGTTATAAACAATTATATAATTACATTTTTGTGCATCATTCAAAGCTATTAAGAAAACCATTTAAATCCAAGCAACAGGTGTCACCAATTAATGAAGAACGATTAAAACAAAGCCTCCTTTATTATCAAAGAAATTATTGACAATGAGTAATGAATTAGAATTCAAGGTGTATATATGTATACAGCTGTACGTTTCATATAGTAGTATAATATTACATATAATATTGCATCTAATATTTCCTTCATTAGAATAGACTACAAAATAAACCAACTGGAATGAAAAGATTGATTTTTAATATGAATGTCGTCAAAACATCAACTTGACATAACTTTTTGAAAGAATTTAATTTCATTCTTAGCTCATCCATCAACGCGGAAACACATAACGCGTTTTCCTAGTTGTAAGATATCACAGGTTCTCTCAACTAAAGTCTACACCCACCCACCATTGAGTGGGAGCAATATAGACTGCTTGAGGAAAAAAATAACTTTGATTTCTCAATCTGTTCACACAGCTTATTGTCTCTATACTCTTTTTAATTCAGAAACCCTTTGTGTCTATTCCTGAATAGCTTAGTGTAGATTCTCCAAAGGAACAAGTCACTTATAGCTTGCGGTGGACCACGCTTCTGCAATTAGTTAAGGACGTCGAAGTACGCCATTATTATGGAAGTTGACAAATTAATACTTTATGATCAAATAAATGTTTTCTGAAGCAGATAATTATATTCATCATAATTATGCATTGTTACATTATGCATCACTTTATAGATGGCAGCGTGGGGCAATGAGACAAGTTTTTTCATTTCCTTTTAATTAATATCAATTATTTCAATTTCTGGATAAAAATTAAACTCAATTTGTATATTTTATAAATAGCATACAACTGATAATGATGTATATAATTACTATTGCCCACATATTTTATTCCATTATATGAAAATATATCGGTTCTAGCTGTAATAATCGTCAAACACATCCTATATAGCCATAAAATATGTCAACATAAAACACATTATTTACTTGAATAATGTGCCAAAACTTGGCAAACCTTTTTATATCACTCCTTTTCACGCATACACTATACTCTCCCTATTTTCTACAAATTTTCGCTCTTGGTGGGATAGATTAATATACATATATTTTATATAATTGGTACCACATCTTGAACATTTCTTCTCACATCCTGTATTGAATCTCAAACGTGATCAACGTGACCTATAATCTGTTCGAAGTATTTTGTCAAGAAGTTGAAAATATTATTGAAAGTCATTAGATCAGCGTAGCGAAGACTTCCATTTAACGTATCAAAAAAAATGGGCTTCGCTTTTATGTTTTTTCTTTGTTATTTTGTAAGCGGCATGCAGGTCAGGAAAATTGACCAATCGACTTCAAACTTTTTTCGAATACTGACCTTGTTTTTCAGAAAAATCGGCTGAACGGATTTTCACGAAAAAAAAATTCAAAAGCTTTCAAATTCATACAAAATATGAAAACAACTATCATACACATTTTCAGTCATTTGTACAACAATCGGATGATACATATAACGAAAGATAACACGTGGAAACACATATGGGTAATATTATTCACATCTATGAAAATATTCATAAACACAAAAGATTATACGATATGAGAATAATTTCAAATGTATCAGCGCACATTCGAGTGACGATTTTACATTGATTTGAATTCGAATTCCGTGTTTACTTTCAACCGTCCTGGTTGGACAAAAGTATGTGAGACTCGTGGCGGTAACCAACCACAGATGCGACCGTATATTCGCTAGAATACGCGCGAAAGCGGAAATCTTGAGGTGGAAAAACCTTCTACATAAAAAAGTTTACTATATACCCCGTTTGATAGACCTAGTATATTTTTGGTATTGTTCAAGAAGCATATAGACCTAATAGTATGTCATATGTCAGCAGAAGCATATGTCATATGTAGTGCGTGAAACTATTACGTAAAGTATTAAGTAAATTATTAAATAAATCGTCAACTAAAAGTATGCCACTGACTGAAAACTCTGATTTTTGGTTTTGAGCATATTATGGTTCAAACAATTTCCAAGGTAATACTATTCAATATATTCAAATATTATGTGGGCCTTATCTGATATGTTGAATACTTTGACAATGAAATGAGTTGTGGATGTCTGAACTGTAAAAAGTAATATATAATATAACTTACTTCATAGATGTAAATTGCTTGCTAGACGACCCACCAACACGAACACAGGTTAACACCTTCTCAAATTATGATCAATTATGACAATTATGATCAAAATTAGGACATATGACAATTTCTTTCATTTTTAAACACATTTCAGACCCTTAAAGCCCACCCCGCGATATTGTTTACTTCACTTTTTTTCTCTCGAGTCATTTGTGTGAGACGGGAGCCGTACTTGAGAAGTACATCTTCGAGATATCATTATTATATCTAATATTCAATCAATCTTATTGAGGATTTGATAAACAAATAACTGTATGTTTAATGAACATGAATATATGATTTATTTCATTTTTAAACACATTTCAGACCCTTAAAGCCCACCCCGCGATATTGTTCACTTTACTTTTTTTCTCTCGAGTCGTTTGTGTGAGACGGGAGCCGTACTTGAGAAGTACATCTTCGAGATATTAGTTTAATATCTAATATTGCATTAATCTTATCGAGAGTATAATAAACAAATAACTGAATTGTTGAACATGAATATATAGTTTATTTCATTTTTAAACACATTTCAGACCCTTAAAGCCCACCCCGCGATATTGTTTACTTCACTTTTATTCTCTCGAGTCGTTTGTGTGAGACGGGAGCCGTACTTGAGAAGTACATCTTCGAGATATTAGTTTAAATATCTAATATTCAATTAATGAAAAGAAGCCTGATAATTTGATGCGGGTGTACATGCACGAAAACCCATCCAAATAAAACACGCCCTTTGTGATTAAACCCGCCCATCGTTGCTATAACAACATGGATTTCTCCACGCCCAACACACTGTAAAATGAGATGAGTTTGGACAGTCTAAACTCATCTCTTTCTAAACTCATCTCTTTCCGAACTCATCTCTTTCCAAACTCATCCCTTTCCAAACTCATCTCATCTAACACTAAATCATAGATTGTCTGTCTAAACTCATCTCTTTCCAAACTCATCTCTTTCCGAACTCATCTCATTCCAAAATCATCTCTTTCCAAACTCATCTCATTTAAAACTTAATCGTATATTGTCTGTCTAAACTCATCTCTTTCTAAACTCATCTCATTCCGAACTCATCTCATTCCAAACTCATCTCTTTCCAAACTCATCTCATTTAAAACTTAATCGTATATTGTCAGTCTAAACTCATCTCTTTCTAAACTCATCTCATTCCGAACTCATCTCATTCCAAACTCATCTCTTTCCAAACTCATCTCATTTAAAACTTAATCGTATATTGTCTGTCTAAACTCATCTCTTTCTAAACTCATCTCATTCCAAACTCATCTCATTCCAAACTCATCTCTTTCCAAACTCATCTCATTCAAAAGTAAATCGTAGATTGGCTGTCTAAACTCATCTCTTTCTAAACTCGTCTCTTTCCAAACTCATCTCATTCCAAACTCATCTCATTTGCTGCTTAAAGGGCTTTTCAATGGATGAGATGAGTTTGGAATGAGATGAGTTTAGACATAATCGAATATTGTACTAATCTGCTGATTGTTCTCCATACTACTAGAGAGATCACAACAACTGCCAAACGTTTAGGTAGCATTGTATAACGTATGCAAACACCTTTTCCATGTCGTCACAGAATCTTGGTTTGTATAATAGTCTGCTATTGTTGTACAGAATTAGTGTACTGAGTGTCAGTCGATCTAGACAGACGTTTCATTGAACTTGACTACTGATTCATCGAACAGAATATTTCACAAGTTGAGTACAACATCCGATCTGGTTGAACGAACGTTCATGTGGATACTTGGGATGTTTATACGCAGTTAAACGTTCTGCTAACATCAGTATAATATCTTTCATGAACGTATGACAAAATCAGATGAACGTTCTTATAAATGTGCTCCAGCGAAGACTAGCTTCCATTCAAATCTTATGACACTTTCTCTGTTGTTTTTTTTGTACGCATTGCATTGGTCCGGCGGTACGTGTAACGGTACATGATTTTTAAAAAATCGTCATTATAACGTGATAAATTGTAGGTCTCCAGTGTTTGGGTAATATCGGTCAAACAGTTTTTGTGGACAATGAGATACAGTATTTCATAATACCTATTAAAAAAGCACGGAGGGAAAAATTGAAATTTGTTCTTCTCGAAAAGTTTTGAATTTATGTAGATTTTTTTTTTCATGTTGTGGGGAAACAAATATATGTGTCATTTTCAATGTTGCGTGTTCATCCAAAATCATACATTCATACTGTTTTTTTGGTGTAACTGTGCTGAAATTGGATTATTGATTGATCTTATGCAATTATGAAACCAGCTTCTTTATTTTTTATTTGATTTCTATTTCAGTGCTGTTATTTAATGGTCATTTCAAACTGAAAAACATTCTCAGTTTCTATTTCACGTTTCATAGCCTAGCTGCATATGTAGAAGTTGCTGTGACAATTGGAGCTGGAATTTGAAATTTCCCTCAATTATTCTAATGCAGTTGGATGACAGTTCGAAACGTGTTATCGCACAACATTAATAATACGGGAGACAGTCGATCGTAGCCCAGACGACTGTTGCGCAGATGTCCTGATATTCCGTTCAATTGTGTAAATATTCTACTGTATCAGTCAGTCGCACTGCTAGTTTATATAGCTATTTGACTATTAGTGCGTAATTGTAGTAGGCGTAATGTATCATATTATGTGTCCCTAATGCTATACCGGTACCGGTACCTCAAGAATAAAGTATCTTCATTATTATTATTATTATTATTATTATTATCATTATTATGTTTATTGAATCAGGTCTCGGTTTTCCGGCGGTTTTTCAGTGGAGCGAGCACGCATGCGTACCAAACTGCCACTGAACTTATTTACAATTACAATTTTGTTACACCTTAATGGACATCTAATATTTTCTAACAATTCGACAAGAGTTTAATATAACAGCTTTTTGCATTTCAATATATAAGTCTTCTAAAATATTGAGGGTTTTGAGGCTTTTATGAATTCCGCTTGGTATCACTCCAGTTGCTGATATTATCAGAGGCACTACAGTTACTTTCTTCAGCCCATAAAGGCCTCTTAATTCTTGAGAAAGTTCAACATATTTAGAAATTTTTTCGTTGTAGGTTTTCATCAGGTTCTGACTTAATGGTACAGCTATGTCAATTACGAAACCAACTTTATTTACTTTGTCGATGTGGATAATATCAGGTCTATTGTAGTGTACAGTTTTGTCTGTGATGATGGCTCGGTCATAATAAAGCTTACATTGTTCATTTTCCAGTACAGAGCTCGGGTTATATTTATAATATGGTTTGAGGGCGTCAATAAAATGATATTTATACGCAAGCTTCTGGTGAACGATATTTGCTACCTGATTATGCCTATACAAATAATCAGTCTGACATAACATTTTGCAGCCTCCAATAATGTGGTCTCTAGTTTCTGCTGGGATGTGCCATTGTCTGCACGAGTCATCAGTAATGTCTTTGCTCTTGAGGATGAATGTTTGGTAATTCCTGGTATTAATAACTTGGTCTTGGATTGCACACATAAACCCCGCAGTTTTCTGCAACGGAATGTCCCACATTTGGTCATTTTTAGCACCGCTCTGGTCTTTTTCATGCAGCGAAATGGAGGGTTCTCATTCACCATGTTTCATTGACCCTATGTATAGGCAACCTACCGGCAGATCCTCTCGACCACCCAGCTATCTTCCTCAGCAAGAACATGACCAGACAGTGACGTAATCTAGTCGCTGATAAAATAAAACAGCTTTATTCAGTTGAATAAAACATCAGTTAGATATTCGATCTGTTGCCTGGTTACATGTCTAAATGATAACAGCAGGTATGATTGTTAACGACAATTACCGTATATCCCAACAATATGTAACTATTCCAGTATTGTTGTCAATAGCCTCAAATTGATTGAGTAGTATAATAGAATGTTGTAATTATACTCTTATTAGTAATAACACCGAAACTTGTTATTAAATCATTGTTGCATCCAAATGACAAAAATAAACGATATTATTATTATTATTATTCAAATAGGCCTACTTATACGTCTACCACAAACTATTCATTCTCTCTCGTATTCGTGATTGTTAATGTAACAACTGATTGCTATTAATTCGTTCACCGCAAATAGGTGGTACCAGAATGAATTCGAATACCTTAGGGCCTAATACAGAAAACTTGGATTTTACCATTCTCTTTTGTGTTTTCTTCATTACAATGCACACTCGATCATATTTACGACAACTTCAATAACAAAAATGCATGTCATGCAGCTCAAGGAATGCACATGTTTACTATACTTCATAGACTAGGTTAGTGTAGTTATACATTATGTATGTATAGGCCTAAGAGAATGTAGTCAACAGAAAGATGCATACTATACCTCAATATATCAGAAATGATATCCTTTTCTTGAAAATTGCCTTCAATACAGCGTAACAAAATTCAGTGACATATTCTCAGCTATTTAATCACAATATTATGTTTAGTCCGTCAGTAGACTTTGCGTAATAGTTCTTGAGTATTGAACAATTAAAATTAGACTATACAAATGTCAAACGTTGATTTGTACATTCTTGAGACAGAACTTTATTCCTCGTCGAGGTTCTCCTGCTTATATTGGGAATATAAGAACGCACGAAGACGACCAAGAGTCCCGAACACTGATCAGTGGTCCCGGATCAGTTTCGACCAACCAGAACGCTTGAAAACGTACACAGTATTTGAATTCAAATAACGTCGAAAATCGTAGTTGTGTTGGTAAATTATAACAAATGTGATAAATGTCAACTCGAGAAATCATTGATAGAAAATAATAATAAGACCGATGTGGGAATTAATGAGATTTATGTATCGAACATTGTGAATAGCTACGAAAGAGATTAGGAAGCAGCCCATACAAATTGTCGGCCAGAATCATGATCAAATTTAAAGCTGCAAAATTGTGGGTCATATCTGTAGATGTATGTGTAATATATGTTTTAGTGTTATTATTTTTATTGATTCATGCAATCTGAGGGGCAATCAGCTACAATAACGTAAAAGTGTATTTTTTCTCTTCTTTCTTTTGTATTGTATTTATTGATACAGTACAACCTCGATAGTAAGACGTTGCGGGGCGACAGCTGAAACGTTGTTTTATCGCGGTCGTCGTTATAAGTGGAGTATATTACTTGTTTTGTTTCAAAATATAGGAAGATGAAAGTCAGACAAATTAATTGCATCAAGATGCTGTCATTAATAATTAACATTTACGTAGTAGTCAATTCAGTAATACCTTTGATCAAGAATAATAATTGAACTAGGAAACTGGGTATAATTATTCACTATAAGAATTGCACCATCGATCGCACCCGCATTTAGGCCGCACCTGCGTATATAAGTTTAGTTTAGTTTAGTTTTTTATTAGCCTTTCATAGTACCATTGTGTACATGTAATTATAATATAGAGATTAAAAATAACAAGCAGGTCTTAAAAGTTGTCATGAATTGAACTAGTCAAAGTAAACAAGGAGGTGATACATGAGTTTAAGTAATTATAGTTATAGTTAATACACTGGTAGAAAAAAATGAGAATAGGCAACCATTTGCAAGACAAGCTAAAGAACTAAAGAACAATAATTATTCTTGTTAGAACTAGGCCTGTAGACACAAGCTATTATAAATTAGTACATAGTCATTAAATATTATAAAGAACAAAAAACACTCCATGTTCTATTGCCATTCGTGCAATGAATACTCATTCACACTATAAAAGCTATGCTGTATTAAAAAGTTCTTTACATTACGTTTAAATGAAAATCTGTTATTCGCAGTACGTTTCAATCTGTCAGGTAGTTTGTTAAAAATAACGGTTCCGGAATGGACCGGGTCGCGAGAATTTTTTTAGCAAACAGCTAAGGCTCTATACCAGAAAATCAGCCAATCACAGCCAACGTCTGACGTCACACCTCGCGATGTTCTCCTCGCCCTTCAATGCGCGCGGAAAACATGACGCTAAGGCTAGGCACTTCTTCTGTCAATGATGATGATAGGCGATGGTAAGTATTAATTATGACAATAGAATTGCTTTGTGACTATCATATTTAAGAATTGCTTTGTGACTATCATATTTATTACGCATAATCTTATTATTCTAGGTGAATCACACTGACTTGGTCTAGTATACTCTCTATTGTCTGCAGATAACCTCAAAATCGAGATGTCTTGGCAGTCCAGAGGCGAGATTGTGATATTGAAATATTCTCAATGAGAACGAGTAGCATCTACTTCTGAGCATACGTTAGGCCTACCAGCTTTTATAAAGGTAATTATTGACATTGCAATACAGTTATTACAGTTAATAAATTAATGCAATAGCATTGCATTAGGTATCATAATTTCCTTCGTACCGCAGGCTTGAAAACCTTGCTGCTCTGTCGATTGCATTCACTATTTTTAGTTTATGTACTAGCTGCATGCTCAATCGTTTTGAAGTATTATTTGAAAGGTGCTGCTGATGTTATGGTTCACAGCGGTCACAAGCATCCTAGGATATCAGGTTCATAATAGGCTTAGAAGCCGTGAAAATAATCAACCTATTCCAAACTCATAAATCTGAGTAAAATCTGTTTCTTACACAAAAAAAACTGAGTAGCCTAGGCTATATTATCATTAGGTATTGACATATACAACATATAACGAGCACTATTTCGATACTCAATTATTCGTAGGGCCTAGAACTTAATCGGAACGTATTCATGATATTCGGAATCAACTATAGGCCTATAATATTCAACAGCGTAACTGTATCAGTGCCGTCCAAATGGGACGTTGAACCAATAAGAGTGACGCACTGAAATAACAATAATAATATAGTTAAGCTGGCCTTCCATGAACGCGGTATTCGCTTAGCGAATTCGCTAAGCGTTGTTTTTAGCTAGGTTACCATGCCGCCATGCGCCGTTCTCGTCAATGATTTGCCGTTTTTCAACATGGCGTCTAAAAAAAACGCTCAGCCAATTGTCAAATCTGAATACCGCGTTCATGGAAGGCCAGCTGTAGAGAAAAATAAGAGCAAACCACAACGTTCTCTGGTTTTTGGTGGCCTCAGTCAATGTTGATTTTCCGAATGTCGAACGCGACGATGTGCCGCTGGGCAAGGGCAAGGCGACAATCGGACCAAGGTACGATCGGGGGTAGGAAAAGGGTAAATGACAGGTTACAATATGTCAAATACATATGGGAAACTGAAAAGTTTTTAGAAAAAATGTCGGTAGTCTATTAGAAATAATCTCAATAATTTTATTGCACATTGATTTATTGTATATTGATGCAATTTACTTGTGGAATGTGTAGTACTTGAAGATGAATAGAGAATCAGTACAATTCAGAAATGATGAATATAGTAATAATAGCAGGTACTACCGCTTGTACCTAGATAAGTAATAACCGATCATACCTTCGTACTTTTGGCGCTTACGACAAATATTTTTATTCGAATTGGTGTATTTAATTGCAGAATTGCACAGCATATTTGGCACTTACGACATATTGTGTTCACGCTTACGACAAAATGTACAGTAGAGTAGGCCTACCGCTCCTTGTCGCTTGCGACAAAATGCCTAATGTATTGACATGTCGCTTACGGCACTTTGCTCATAGATGAAGATGACCTTATAAATTGTATATCACGTGAAAATAAATGAATAAAAAAAATGTCACTCACGACATTTTGCCTTTCGTTCATCGATATTGAAACATGTACCGGTAGGTCTCATAGCTAGAATATTTTGTAGTGCGTGCACTAATTAATTTTTGAATAAGTAGTATCTTCGTGCATTGAACATGTAGGTACTTACCTACATTTATACAATTGAGACTGTTTTGTTGGAACAGTATTGTCAGAATAACAGTCTCACAAAAAAATATGTGTAATTTGTGCCATAAATGAATATGCCACAACAATTGATTTTCTCTTATATAATTCAAAACAATTCAAGTATTAACTGGCCAATCAGGAGCATCTTTACTTTTTAGAATGTGTTGCACCTAGTCTCATGTTCTTGGAAACGCAGTGTGACAAACTGTGTGGTGCTGGAGCTCTTCTCTTACTCGGTGGTTGACCGTGCTCAATTGATGCTTTTGCAGCTGTCGCTGGATTCGATGCTCTTGGTCGTCCACCAGAACTGCTTGATCTTCCGGAGATAGCTGTTCGTCGTCTTGCTATGGCTGTTGGCTGCACAGGTATTCTTGTTCCTTTTCTTTGACTCACATTGCCTTTTCCTAATGTCATCAAAATAGAAACTTTGGAAGCAGTAGTTGTAGCTTTCGCAAGACTTTGTTCAGCTTGCTTCAGAGCTGGAGCAATGGCTTCTGGCGCTTCTCGCAAGAATTCTTGAAGGATAGCACTGATACGATGAATGGTCTCTTCACCACTTTGTTGTAGTGCCATTGTTGGTTCAAAGTCACTGCTATCACTCTCAACATTGTCATCTCTTGAACTACAAGCGACTGGGTCTTCTTGTTCATTGCACTGCAGGGGCGTCAAGCTGTCACCTGTCTCTCCTTGGCTGAGTTGACCGACAGTGTCGTGCAGCGGCCGTAGCCACTCCGGATCAGCCTTCTTGCCAGTTGCGACTTCATGGCAGATTGCTCGAACATCTACTGACCTCGCTGTTCTCGTCGGTGCACCCAACATGGCATCGACCCAATATTGGTGCTTGCATGTGGCTCCAGTGCTGCCAGAAATACAGGTACAAATATTTATTTCGATGTCGACTGTATAGCACACATTCTCGGTCGACTGGCTTGAAAGGTTGAACTGGGTATCACTCACTTGAATGATTTTACCCTTCATGTCTTCTTGTGGTTTCTTAAATAAGCGTTTTCTCGTTGATCGGTTATTGGCCCCATCAAGAAGCTTTCGTTTGTAGTAATCATCCAAGCGAGTTATTACGAAGTCAAGAAGTTGGACTATGTTAAATGCTTTTACTCGCTCCAAGATATTATCTTTCAAAATTCGCATGGCAGATTCAACAAAATTATTCGTATTGTTGCCTCTGAGCAGAAGATGTTCCTGCAATCTGTGGAAGAGTGCCCAATCTTCCTTGCGTTCCCACAGACTGCTGACATGGCTCAAGTAGTTCTTGTATTTTGAGGCTACATCGTTGTTCAGCAATTGTTCATGAAGCTCGGTGCACTCTTCCACAGATTTGGCATAAACGAGTCCTTTAAACAGGTAAAATAATGGCGGCCTGTCTACTGCATCAATTTTGTGTTTAGCATTCAACACCCACCTCCAAAAAGCTTGGAGAACATGGAATGTGCATAGCAGAACGATGCTGTCAGGCCACACAGCATTCAGTGCATTTCTCTCACTGTCGCAGTCATCGGTCATAAATAGTTGTGGACCTGCAACACCCTTTCCACAGAATGCATCTTTTCCAACAATATCCTGAAGCATGACTAATGCTTCTTTTATAGTTACTGTTGTCTCTGATCCAGTGATTAAAATGCCCAATGGCAGGCCCCCTATCTCATTGTAGGTTAATAACTGGAATACACGATGCCCATCTTTATCAACGGTTCCTGTTGAATCAACAAAAACCAGTTCAGCAGATTGACTGACATGTTTGTGCACTCTTTGCATCATGGGAGTGCAAACTGCGATGATGATGTCTTTTCCCGAGTGTTTGACTAGGATGCAGGGAGAATTCATTTCATGATTGTAATCGTCTATTTTTTTTTTCAGGAAACTCCCATCATCGTTGACATTGTCTGAGCCATAGGACTTGATGAATTCCTTCATGTAAAGACGATAGCAGCTGCCATAATCAGGACAAAGCTTCCGATCGGCCAACACTTGATCATAGGTGTCAGGATTATCGGCTTGTAAATCAATCTTGTGCGACTCAAGAGCCGATGCAGGAGAATGACCTTTACGGAAGAGTTCAATCAATTTTGTTTTCACATTTAAACCTACTGGCCTGAATCTCAGAAAATCAGAACTTTTTATGCTGTGGTTATGGACAAATTGTAAATCAATTATACATGGAAGCTCAGAATTGGGTTTATTTGCTTGTGTTCCCTTCCACCTCTTATGTACAGCTCTGACTGTAATTGTCAGCTTGGCCGGACACTTACTGTTCTTCATATTGTGGTCATCGTCTGAGTTTGTTCTTTCAGAACGAGTGTTATGATGGCATTTATAGTAACATTTGAAGAGAACTAAAGTGCCGGATGCTGGTCGAGTAGTCTGCACAGTGTAAGTAGTGCGTGTGTGCTCTTGGAAACACTCCAGCCAGTGTCTTGCATCAGACTCAGAAAATGCATTGATGTTGAAACTTGCCTTGACACCCGAAGAACCCGATAGCTCGGCACCAGTGACATGATAAGTAAAGTCACTAGGTAGTATATCCTAAAATTAAACAATCAGTATAGTATCCAAGTCTGCAGAAAACCAATTATGCTATTTATAGTCTAGACTAGGCCTATACATATCGGGTACTTTTAAACATGTAATTGTATGAGAGAAACAAAAATAAAACTGTGTGTGTGGTGTTAACAGAAGTTTGTCTCATTTCACTTCACTTTGGAGTCAATCTGAACATGCAGGTACCTCTAGATAGTATTACAATTGTTTTTTCAATTTCAAATTATAATTAGTTTCCATCTTGCTGACTTGCGCTACATAAATATATAGGCCTGTGATGACAGATATGAATAAAATCAAATTGCTTCTACCTTCAGGATTGAAAGTGCTCCATTAATTATTTTACTTGAACCATCTTGTGTCAGTTTTAAATTATCGGTAGTTTCCATCTTGCTGATCAGCATGGCATAAATGTATACGATCAATAAATAAACAAATCAAATTAAAATTGCTTTTACCTTCAGGATTGAAACTGCTACTGGAATTACTCTACTTGAACCATCTTGCGTCAATTTTAAAGTATCCGTGGTATACATCTTGCTGACTTAGCTTGACATATCACAAGAATGTCAAACAGATTTAACTTCACTTTTCTCACGTGTTTTTGACAGTTTAGCGCCACTTTGGTATGACGTCATAAAAATATACGTCACTGGGCTGTGATTGGCTGATTTTCTGGTATAGCGCCTTAGCTGTTTGCTAAAAAAATTCTCGCGACCGGGTCGTACTCCGTAATTTTACGAGTTAATCTTTCGGGGTGTAAGTTACCTTTTTGTCTCGTATTGTATTTATGTACATTGTCATTGGTTATAAAAAGATGAGGAGAATCTACTACAAACAGAAGAACATCTAAAATACAATCCTGTTAATGTTAAAACATTATATTCTCTAAACACATCTCTACATGATGTTCTCATAGTTAGGTGAGCTAGGTATCTCAGAGCTCTTTTCTGAAGTCTAAATACACGGCTCACTTGGGTAGCATTTCCCCAGAACCTAATCCCATATTGAACAATTGATTGTACTAGGAAAACGCCTTATATGCGTTGTGAGATGAGCTTAGAAGTATGGAAATGTAGAATTAAGAACATTTTGTCAGCTCATATCAAGAAGGCACTGGGATAATCGTTTGGAAACCAAGGTTTATATACCAACAGAGAGCCGTGGTTCTTGAACCTTTGAAGTGATCCATGGCCTGTATATGTACATTGAGCTGACAAAATGTTCTTAATTCTACATTTCCATACTTCTAAGCTTATCTCACAACGCATATAAGGCGTTTTCCTAGTTAGATGAGCGTAGCGAAGATTTTCATTCCAAATAACGAAAAATTTTGGGCTTGGTTTTTATGTTTTTTTTTTTTTTTTTTTTTTTTTGTGTGTAATTTTGTACGCGGCATACAGGTCAGGAAAAATGTTCAATCAACTCGAAACTTTTGTCCTAAATTGGTGTTATACCAGAATAGGTTGGGATTGTTTTTCAGAAAAATCGGTCAAACGGTGTCTCCGGAAAAAAATTGGAAAGTATGGAAATTCCCCATAAGAATAGGCCGGGGAGAAATACTTGGAAAACCAAAATTTTCCAAAAGCTCTCACATTTATACTGAATGTGGAAAGATCTATCATACATATTTTAAGCGACTTATGGAACAATCGGATGTGAAATAAAGAAGAGAACGCATATTTAAAGTACTTTTTTACACATCAATGAAAGCAATTAAGAAAGCAATTAAGAAACTATTAAATGTGAGCAACGAGTGTCACCAATAAATTAAAACGTTTAAAATCTGTGATGATATGAAGAAGGCACTGGTTTGATTGTTTGGAAACCAAGGTTTATATACCAACAGACAGCCGCGGTTCTTAAACCTTTGAAGTGATCCATGGCCTGTATATGTACATTGAGACAACAAAATGTTCTTAATTCTACATTTCCATACTTCTAAGCTCATCTCACAACGCATATAAGGCGTTTTCCTAGTTACTTTCCTAATTGCTTTTATTGATGAGTGAAAAAGTACATTAAAAATGCGTTTTCTTCGTTATTTCACATCCGATTGTTCCATAAGTCGCTTAAAATGTGTATGATAGATCTTTCCACATCCAGTATAAATTTGAGAGCTTTTGAAAAAAAAATTCCAAGTATTTCTCCCCTGGCCCATTCTTATGGGGAATTTCCATACTTTCCAATTTTTTTCCGGAAAAACTGTCTGACCGATTTTTCTGAAAAACAATCCCAACCTATTCTGGTATAACACCAATTCGTAAAAAAAGTTTCGAGTTGATTGAAACTTTTTCCTGACCTGTATGCCGCGTACAAAATTACACACACACACACAAAAAAAAAAAACATAAAAACCAAGCCCAAATTTTTTCGGTATATGGAATGAAAATCTTCGCTACGCTCATCTAACAAAGGCAAAATAAACAGACCTCATCGCTGATTTATTACAATGTTTACTGAGAGTTTTTAGAACGAAGCAAGCTGAGTCTAATTAGCTGAGCGTAGCGAAGATTTTCATTCCATATACCGAAAAATTTTGGGCTTGGTTTTTATGTTTTTTTTTTTTTTTTTTTTTGTGTAATTTTGTACGCGGCATACAGGTCAGGAAAAAGTTTCAATCAACTCGAAACTTTTTTTACAAATTGACGTTATACCAGAATAGGTTGGGATTGTTTTTCAGAAAAATCGGTCAGACAGTTTTTCCGGAAAAAAATTGGAAAGTATGGAAATTCCCCATAAGAATAGGCCAGGGGAGAAATACTTGGAATTTTGTTTTTCAAAAGCACTCAAATTTATACTGTTTATGGGAAGAACTATCATACACATTTTAAGCGACTTATGGAACAATCGGATGTGAAATAACGAAGAAAACTCATTTTTAATGTACTTTTTTACACATCAATGAAAGCAATTAAGAAAGCAATTAAGAAACTATTAAATGTGAGCAACAAGTGTCACCAATAAAATTAAAACGTTTAAAATCTGTGATGGATATGAAGAAGGCACTGGTTTAATTGTTTGGAAACCAAGGTTTATATACCAACAGACAGCCGCAGTTCTTAAACCTTTGAAGTGATCCACGGCCTATATATGTACATTGAGCTGACCAAATGTTCTTAATTCTACATTTCCATACTTCTAAGCTCATCTCACAACGCATATAAGGCGTTTTCCTAGTATTGCAATTGATTACATATTCAGAACAAAATCATATACAAGATGAGAGCGATAAATATATACACTATATATATGTTACATCTTTTTATTATAATAGCCAAGCACTCGGGATACACAACTTCTAAGGCAAAAGGAGAGCAACGAAAATATACAATCATATACGAGAAGACTAGTGTGATAGACGTTCAGACGAAGAGACTGCCTCGAGCTATAAGTGAGGGTTTGGAAATCTTCAAGCACCCTGAGAATATGAATGGCGAAGATCGGGGCTACATCTTCAGCGATGGGTGGACCACTGCTCCATCTCTCCTACAGAAACACCAAATAGAAGAGATAAGGGATGTCAGTGTACCACCAATCCAAATATCCGATGTTTCCGTTAGCACCCCATACAACCTAAGATCGAAGAAATCAAATGTATAATTCTTAGACTTATGTTTCTCTATTATTCCCGTATTTTTGTTCTTTTATATCAATTTCTTGTTTCGTATTCGGATTATTTACAGACCTAGCCTAATTCCAGAGCCTTCTTCTAATCTTTAAACCAGAGTCCTCCTTTTTCTATTACCTCATCAGAGCCTTCTGTTTTCTTTTTTTTTCTTTCCCTTAACTTTTGTTGTTTTTTCGAATCTTGTATGCTTGTGTGTAGATTGTTGTAATTTTGATAATTTTTGCTCTTGACAAAGACTGGCATAGTTCAGCCGAAATATTGAGCTTATATACATATAAAACGACTAAAATACCTCAACATATAATCATTTTCTCATATATATATATATATATATATATATATATATATATATATATATATATATATATATATATAAATATATATATATATATATATATATATATATATATATATATATATATATATATATATATATATATTCATATATATATATATATATATATATTTATACCCACACAGCACACTGATATCAAAATTACATCCAGATCGTGTCATGATGTCTTTGCGTCTTCACAAAATATCTTGAAGACATCGCTATCATGTCAGTGAATAATGTCGACTGACTACATCTTTCATGGATATCATAGTGATGTCTTATAGGTGTCAAGAACAGACACTTGTTTTTCAGATTTTATCATGTCATCACAAGGTGTCTTAAATATATCTATATCATGTCAGTAAATGATGTAGAATAACCACATCTTCTATGGACATCCTAAAGACGTCTTAAAGGTGTCAATAATTGATACTATTTTCCCCTTTTTTTTCAGATTTCATCATGTCATTACAAGGTGTCTAAAATATATCTATATCATGTCAGTAAATGATGTAGAATAACCACATCTTCTATGGACATCCTAAAGACGTCTTAAAGGTGTCAATAATTGATACTATTTTCCCCTTTTTTTTCAGATTTTATCATGTCATTACAAGGTGTCTAAAATATATCTATATCATGTCAGTAAATGATGTAGAATAACCACATCTTCTATGGACATCCTAAAGACGTCTTGAAGGTGTCAATAATTGATACTATTTTCCCCTTTTTTTCAGATTTTATCATGTCATTACAAGGTGTCTAAAATATATCTATATCATGTCAGTAAATGATGTATAATAACCACATCTTCTATGGACATCCTAAAGACGTCTTAAAGGTGTCAATAATTGATACTATTTTCCCCTTTTTTCAGATTTTATCATGTCATTACAAGGTGTCTTAAATATATCTATATTATGTCAGTAATTGATGTCGAATAACCACATCATCCATTGACATCCTCAAGATATCTCATAGGTGTCAAGAATTGATACTATTTTCCGTATTTTTTTTTTAACTTCCCGTCATGTCATTACAAGATGTCTTGAATATATCTATTTCATGTCAGTAGCCTAAATGATGACAAATAACTATATCATCCATGGACATCCTAAAAATGTCTCAGAGGTATCCATTAAGAGTTGATTCTATTTTTGGTCGATTTCATCATCTCTACAAGATGTCTTAAATACATCGCCATCATGTCAGTAAATGAGGTCGATAACTACATCATCTATGGACATCCTGAAGATGTCTTTGACGTGTCAAGAGTTGATAGTACTTTTCGTGATTTTTTTAGATTCTATCATGTCTTCACAAGATGTCTTGAATATATCTATATCATGTCAGTAAATGATGACGAAAAACTACATCATCTATGGACATCCTCAAGCTGTCTTAGATGTGTCAAGAAATGATACTATTTTTTTTTGATTTTTTTCAAGGATTTCATTTTGTCTTTATAAGATGTCTGAAATACAATGCTACCATAGATGTAAATGATGTCGATTAACTTCAACTTCTATTGATATCCTAATGACATCGTAGAGGTGTCAAGAATTATTGATATTATTCAATTCTTTCAAATATACTCTATATATACTTACTTTTCGAATAAACAAGAATAGAAGCACATTAATAAAAATTGGCTTTATATTTTTGTTTACATAAACAATCATATTCTTTATTGAATGAATAGAGCGAACGTATGTTAATGACACCTTTTACAGATACTTTATTGATCTATACTTTATTGATCTTTTTTTTTATTGATACTCTATTGATCTATAGTTGTATAAATGTGGTATTATGGTAGTAGTGTAAATTCCCCAATAAGGCAAGCTTGTGCTGGGGCTCAATCAAGCTCAAGCTCAATCAAAATAAGATTTGCCGTCAATTATTTAATAGCAATAATAATAATATTAATAAGAGGAATGATAATCAATTTTTATCGATTTTTTATTCGAATACACATAGATATAAGCACATTTTGGAGACCTGCATAAGTCACAATAAGAAGTTGCCTTGTCTGCGGGTATACTATATGGGCCTATGTGGTACATATTCTACATATTCTGAAACTAATCATTTGCTTCTTTTACACGTTTGTCTATCAACCCGCGAACTATTATTGACACCGAAATAATCGATATGATTATTTTAAATAGCTGAAGCTAATTAAATATAATAATGTTATAATTCTTAACTCCAAACAGTAGCCTACATGCATTAGCTATTCTTCGAAGATATTTGAAATAGGAATTTAGTGTGTCTGTAGACCCGGCTTGACAGGTTTATACAGGAAATGAGCGGAAACCGTTATGCATCGTCATCATCGTGGGCCAACGTTGTGAGTGTTACGGGCATTACCGCGCATTTACTGTGTTGTTGAGTCGCGTTGCTTGAATGGAGCAAAACCTAGTTTAGAAAGAAGCCCAGTAAATCAGTGGAAGCTTGTAGTGATTGAAGAATTTGTGGGTAAGTATCTCTTCTATATATGTTTTATCAATTAGTCTGGTACACAAGGTAGGTCCATACGTTAAATTAAGCCCAGGTACCGGAAGCGTGAAAATATTTTATGGTTAGGTCACCTAGAACTTACCTAGGCCTATACAATTACTGATTAAGGAAATTCACAAAAGCCTACGAGAGGTTTATGATCGCCGCATATACCTAACCGTGAACATAACATAATTAGGCCTCTAGCCATCAAGTATATCCATATAGGGCTATTATGAAAACAGAGGAATAGGCCTAGCCAGGGCCGCATTTACGCCTAGGGTGAGGCATCTCAATGGCCTAGGTGGGCAACCGAGGTAGCTACCTAGACTTGCGGCAAAGTTTAGGGGGGGCGGCATTTCCTGAATGTTTCAAAGACTACGTATTTTCTATATTTGCTCAAACATCTGCAAATGAAAAAAATGAAATAGGCCCATATTATTGACTTATTGCAAGAAATGAATCCAGCGGAGCGATCATTCTCCGCACTGAAGAGGGTGAAAAATTATCTTCGTTCAACGATGGGAGAAGCCATAGGCTTAACGCACTTTCGTATTGCACATTCATTCATGAACCGGAATCAAACGATCATTGGGATCATAAGATCCCCGTGTTACCGGTACCATACCGGTACCGGTACCAATGCCGGTACCTAGCTGTTGGGGGGGGGGGGGGTGTTGAGAAAACAGTAACGGTATTCACATAATTAGGCCCCTAGACATTATGTATTAGCCTATCTAGGGACTACTTCAACCTAGGCCTAGTCACTACGTGTACGTGCTCAGCAACTTTTGTCTTGTTTCATTTCAGCTCTGCCATTGAGTTTGTACTTTGGCTCTGCTGTCTGAGGTGTAGGCCTATAGCAGTTCACTCATCTCATTGTGCAGTCTATAAAGGCGTATCAGAGAATATTGTCCTAGTAAGTATATGCCCTAGGCCTAGCCCTACTGTTATATTGACTTTGAGACCAGAATGATTATGAATGCCAACTGTCTATGACGCTAGTGTGATGTCATTACTTTCAAATATCAATCAATGAGAACATAAAGCGGCAAAAGAAAATCAAGTATTTTCTATAGTAGGATAACTTCTTACAATAAAAAACGTTCTATTATGTTTCATTCTTCTTTGTTTAGATCAGGTTGGGTTTTGTCAAGTTATGTCCATCCTTATAGGTTAGGTTTTCTTTTAGGTTTTATCAGGTCTGTTAGGTTAGATTAGGTTGGTGTTTGTTGGGGTGGGTTGGATTTTGTTAGATTAGACTCCGTTAGGTTGAATTTTGCTAGATTCATTGTTTGAACTTTACAGGAAAGCTTACATCTTACCCAGCGTGCCCAGTTCTTTTGCACGAGAATAGCATTGTATCGTTTAAATTGTGCCATTATAAGGCAAGCATTGTAATACAAGCAATTGTAATTCAACATGATATTCTGGATTGATCAATTGTAAAGTTGCATTGTAGAATTAGCATTTAGCACATACAGTAGTATTGTTCAAGCCAGAACACACGAGGTTTGGTGGGGTTGTTAGGCAAACTGTATATTCACATAATTAGGCACCTACTTATGGAGTATAGCCTTGGTATGGATATGTCCTCATAGTACAGGTTTTTCGCGTTGTGAGGTAGGCCTACGTAGTTCAGTTTTGCTGTCATTGTTTTTGGTTCACGGCATTTTCGATATATTTTTATTTATTTTTATACTCTTTTTCACTGTTTTACTTTGGCCCACAATGTTATTATGGATATGCAATTTATTGGGTCTCTGGTTCTTATCATACTTGGGACCAAATTTAAATTGCTTATCTATAGAAGCTGTTTTTGTGAAGTCTGTATGCCTGCAGTACTGATGTAATATTCATGAACTTGATTCCTCCCCTGCCGTGTACAGTGTGACGATGAGAAATCTCATCTCATCATCTTTATAATATTTTTTTCTTGAGTCATATTTATTTTGGAGTTGTGTGCTCTATATGTGCAACCATACTCAGAAAAACTAAAATCATTTTGAAGAATTTATTTTTTGTTTGTTTTTTGTTAATAGGCCTACAGTCTAAAAAAATGAACAGGAGAAAATTCAAAGCAGTACGAAGCAAACTTGCTTTATCTAAAAGACATAAAAGTAGGCTGAAGAAAAGACGGCTAGATTCAATTATGAAAAATTGTCAGCTGACTTTTTCAACAGAAAAATTTGTTGAAAACAGTACAGATCACAGTGACAGTACAGAGAGCAGCGATAATGAGTGGACCGAAGGCAAAAAATTTTGTGATCTTGATTCTAGTTTGGCTGGAAATTATCCATCCGATAATGATTCGGAAGGCTTAAAATGTATTGATCATATTCGTGGGGATCTAGATGAAAGATCTGCGGTGCCTGAGGAATGCTTGAATTCAGATACAGAATCAGAAATTGATGTATCTGAATTAAAAGAGAAGCAATTCCAAGCGGAGTTGGCACATTGGGCCACGTCAAAGAACGTCAACCAAGAAACTATTCTAGCCCTTTTACCAGTATTGAGAAGGCACGGTCACAGTCATTTACCAAAAACTGCTAAAACTCTTTTAAAAACTCCAAAACTAACAGAGTTATTCGACATTCCACCAGGCAATTATATACATTTTGGTCTTGAAAAATGTCTTCATCTGTATTTAAGTACACTTCCTGTTGCACAGATTCCAACTGAAATAAATTTATTGGTGAATATTGATGGAATTCCAATTGCAAAAAGCTCATCTAGTCAGTTTTGGCCTATTTTAGGTAACTTGCATAACGTAAAAGGAGCTGTCCCATTTGTTATTGGTATTTACCACGGAACTCAGAAGCCAAATGATTGTAATTCTTTTTTGCAAAGATTTGTTAAAGAAGTTGTCCATTTAACGACAAATGGTTTAAAATCAAGGTCGTCCAATATTCGATTCCGGCTAATGGGACTCATATGTGATGCTCCAGCCCGTGCCTATATTACTGGCATTAAGGGTCATACGGGCTACTATGGATGTGGAAAATGCATGCAACGAGGAAAATATATTAATCGCAGATTATGCTTTCCTGACCAAGACGCTACTTTGAGAACGGATGAGAGTTTTACAAAGAGATTTCAAGAAGAACACCACATTAGGTACGGTATTCAATTATAGAGGAGATTCCTGGATTTGGTATGGTTAGTGGCGTGCCTTTCGAATATATGCATTTAATGTGCTTGGGAGTAATGCGAAAATTAATAAATCAGTGGATGAGGTCTAAAACGCATGCAGTACGGTTACGAAGCAGTAAAATTGACGAAGCTAGCCAATACTTGGAATCTCTTAAACAATATGTGTGTGCTGAATTTTCTCGGAAACCAAGAACAATGAGGGAAATTGACAGATGGAAAGCCACTGAATTCCGATTGGTGTTACTTTATATTGGTCCCTGCGTTTTCAAAAACATATTGTCTGAACAATTTTATGAACATTTTGTGTGTCTCCATGTGGCAATGAGGATACTTGCCTCACCCCATCTTTGCATAGAATTGAATGATTATGCAGAAGCACTAATGAAACATTTCCTTGACTTATTTGAAATTTTGTATGGCACCGAATATATGTCATACAATGTACATGGCCTGCTTCATTTACCAGACGACGTTAAAAAATATGGCCCCGTTGATAATTTCAGTGGTTTTGAATTTGAGAACCAGCTCCAAGTCATTAAAAATCTATTGCGAAAAAGCGATAGACCGCTGCAGCAAATTGGGAACCGATTGTTCGAGAAACATATGGCTTCTCTACCACATATGACTGAGAAAACCAATGTATCAACTGTAGATGAAGCAGTACCTGTGAGAAGACACTTTGACGGTCCCCTTTTATATGGTACTAAAAATCCTCAGTATAAAACTGTACGTTACAAAGGATTAGTTCATTCTAGTAACATTGCGGATCACTGCTGCATTTTGAAAGACGGTTCAATAATTGTTATACAGAACATTGCAACGTATAGAGAGGAATTAGTGATCATCGGGAATAAGTTTCTTAAAGTTGGCAATGCGTTTACAATTCCTTGTCTGTCTTCCAAAGTTGATGTGTTTCTTGCAAGCAAGTTATCGGATTTGAAGATGTGGAAGTTATCATCAATAGTGAATAAAGCAATACAAATACCGAAGCCCAATGATAACTTCTTGGTTTTGTCTTTACTTCATGGTCAAATGTAATAGGTAATTATTCTGAAGTACTATATTAGGCCCAAAATTCCCTATAATAGGGAACATGCATGAATTTTAATTTTATTCTATTTAAATCGGATTATTTTGAATATATTTTCCATCGGGATAATTGATTCATCACTCAGAACGGTACCATATAAAAAATTGTTAGGAGCTTTTAGATGACATTTAAAAGTAAAAAATATAGTACAAATTGGTGAACTTCAAAATCTATGATGAACATAATAGAATAGGTATTTGTGAATATTGTTGCAAAGCAGTGCAGTGCATGTAGTTGCCAAACAAAGTGGAAGTGAATGTTATTCGGCATCTACAAAAGAACAAATTGGACCTTCTTTTTATCCTAGCCTAATAAGTTTGTGGTGAAAGGAATGGTAGAATTGTAGGTTTCTAATAGCTAGTGTAGTAGTCCTAGCCAATTTTAAAGATGAACTCGGTTAAGGCCCATTCACGATTGAACTTAACCATGAACTTAGGAACTTACAAATTGTTTGTCATACGGTATTTCTCGTTACTGTTCACGACAACATTGAACTTAGTACTTAACAGTAGCAGTAACGGCAGAAGTTTGCAAACTCCAAACTTGGTTTGGTTTCTAAAGTTTACAGAAAACGTAGAATCGACCAATCAGCGCCTAGTTCAAACATAAGGTCGACCGCCATATTGGCAGAATGTGTCCAGCCTATTGTTTGTTAACAACATTGGGAACAGAACTTAATACTGTGTAATTGAATCACAACATTCTAAGAACTGTAATAATTCTATAATTTCTTATATTACTTATCATAAACTGTGGAGAAATTATTGAAAGCTCTCACTGGAATTTGGGTTCTACTTTTAGGTTATGTTGCGCTCAAGTGACAGCTGATTAAAAGAGATGCTGTAACTGGTTGAAGTTAAGCGTAAGTTAAGTTAAGCCGTAATTCACTTGATGCGCTCTCTCCCTCTTGGCGCTTATAAAACTGATTTGTTGGGTGTCTTATTCAATGTATTTCCACATAGCGATATGAACAAACAAATAGATATAATATATGTGAAATGAGGATGACGTGTAAATTCTCTACATTCATGTGTATTTCTGCAATTGCAACCGGATCCAATAACCGCTGAGCTGAGTGATGACGTCGTGTTGAGACTGGTGGCTTACATTATCGAACGTGTCATATTTCAAACTTACATAATATATGATTATTTTCTGAAAAAATAGTTAAAACAGTAGTTAAGACAGTAAAAACTAAAATTTCCAACGGTGAATGAAATATTCAATTGCAGACAATCATATAAAAAAATTGAAAAATGTCGTACTTATTCCCTATTCTGTAAATTTTAAAAAACAAGTTATCAATTGGATGAGCATTCGGTATGGTTTCATTTTAGCAATTGGGTCTTTATTTTTAGATATTTGTTTTTTTATATGGGGCGTACACGACAGTCTCACACAAATTACCCAGTTCTTGTCAAACTTTATTTCAACTATAAGTTTTAACTTGGAACTGTATGCTACAATTGCACTGACAGTTTTTCTATGTAAAAGATTGTCGGGCCGCCCCGGTGGCTAAGTCAATTATCGCTAGCGGTAGTAACTGAAGTCACCGTTGGGCGTGGGTTCGAGTCCCGCATAAGGCATGGGTTTTTGTAAACGTCCTTTCACCTATCACCACTTCATCGTTTCATTATCACCCGCTCATTCGTACCCCCGTATAACCTAGCTGTTGGTGGGGTCGTTAAGCAGCATTATAAAAAAAAAAAAAAAAAAAAAGATTGTCAACATATGAAAAATGTCGAATCAATTTGGTGTAAATGGAAACTATCCTACTCCTTCCTTCTATTACATAAGTAACATATACAATCACGATATAACATTTCCATGTGAAATTGATTTCTTTTCTTCCCCTCACTTAGCGTTATTGTCATCCCCACGCCAACGAAAAATAAGAATCCATTTTGTACTTGAAGTGGTTGGTAACAGCATATGCTATTCAAACTTCATTTAACCTTTTAAATTTCTTTCTCCAAAAACAACAGCGCTTCGCCACAACTTTATCCCACGCTCATCAATCCTCTCGACTAGCCTGTATCTAGAAATATTTTCAACTTTCGTACATGCCACTTTTTCCCAAATTAAGTGTTATCTATTTCCTTTCAGATGGAATCTCTTTACAGCATAGTAGATTTTGAGGATCCAGTTTCGGAAAAACAATGGTCAGATTTAGTGCCATCTAAATGGATTTTTGAAGAAGAAGGGCAGACATTTTGTTGGTGGCCACCAAAAAGTGTATCCATAAATAACGCGACTAAGAAGCTTATCAAACCATCACAGAAGTGGAATCAATACTTGGTTTTAAAAGTTGTACTGCCATTTGGTGAGTTATCAGAGTTAATAATACATCAATATTATTATATCATTATTTATTAAGTGACATTTTCATCATCATTCAGAAAGCACTTGATTTTATATTATTAGCAAACCCAAATAGGGGCAGTACAGTACAACATCGATAATACGATATACAATATCTCCCTATACCGCAGAACCTCTGATTACATCGAACGTAATCCAAGTCAGACTTTAAATTACGTTACACTCACCTCGGCCGGCAACCGACATCGGTAAGATGGTGCAATAACGCCGAAATTAACAGTTATTATTGTTGTTATGGTTGTACCACACAAGTAATAAAGGTTGTGGTTACGGTCTCGTTCCCTATTTAAATGTTTTCCATTTATATCTAGATACATATGACGCTGGCAGGCGTGCCGTGACTCGAATGGAGAAGGGCTACAGTACGTCCGAATTGAATGCCGACTCTCCATCTAAAACATCGAGGAAAGCACGGAGGCGAATTTTCAATGAGCAAGTGACATCTGGAAATGACGAGCAGCTGCCCGACCCTCCCTGTCTAGACAATTATGTCACTGGTAAGCTTTCTTTAGGGCATATTTATCAACGAAGTGTCAGCCATACAATCAGGAGAGGCTGCTGACACTTTGCTTTGTGTACTTACGGTTTTGGTATTCGCTGGCGCTCTCAAGCGTTGATTGATTTTTCAACAGTTTTCAAACTCCATAAGTAGTTTAAGGTTAAAATGATATCTGTTGCTTGCTTTCATCTGGGCCTCCTGTCAGCATTTCATTCATCAATTATTCTTATACCAATATTTGCAGGTACACTTTCGAAACCAGACGCTGAGAGCTCATCTTCGGCAATGTCACTTGAAGGGTCTTTCAAGACAATGTCTGAGGACGAGTCCGAGAAAGATATCAACAACAATTTATCGGGAATAGAAGGTTTGTTAATCTTTAAATAACAATGTGTCGACAACACTTTTTCTTATGACTACGTTCGTTGTTACCAGTCTGTTTGCCAGCTTTTTGTGCTTGTTTCACCATAAGTTTATGTATCGTAGCGCTTACATGGTTACTAGCCTCAGCGGCTGCTACTGATATATACTGTCTGATTTGAACATAATATATATGTGATTAAATGTTTTCTTAAATTTAGAAACATCTGGAAGTGTCACAGGAGAAATGAGCAAAAACAGTCAAAAAGTGGCCCACCAAAGTGGAAGGGATGAAAGCGAAAGCCGCCATCTTAAAATGAAACTGGCTAAAAAAGTCTCCTCTTGCGAAAGGGATACAGTGGAGAATTTGGATCGTGAGTAGCATTTTTATTCTCCTAGCCGCAGCAGTTTACACTGATATTTTGGATGTACAGTTCAATTCGAACATAATATATGTGATTTAATGTTTACTTTTAGAAACATCTGGAAGTGTCACAGGAAGAAAGGGCGAAAACAGTCAAAATGTGGCCCACCAAATTGGAAGGGATGAAAGCGGAAGCCGCCATTCTCGGATGAAACCGGCTAAAAAAGTATCCTCTTGGGAAAGGGATACAGTGGAGAATTTGGATCGTGAGTAGCACTTTTATTCTTCTAGCCGCAGCAGTTTACACTGATATTTTGGATGTACAGTTCAATTTGAACATAATATATGTGATTTAATGTTTACTTTTAGAAACATCTGGAAGTGTCACAGGAAGAAAGGGCAAAAACAGTCAAAAAGTGGCCCACCAAAGTGGAAGGGATGAAAGCGGAAGCCGCCATTCTCGGATGAAACCGGCTAAAAAAGTCTCCTCTTGCGAAAGGGATACAGTGGAGAATTTGGATCGTGAGTAGCACTTTTATTCTTCTAGCCACAGCAGTTTACAGATATTTTGGATGTACAGTTTAATTTGAACATAATATATGTGATTTAATGTTTACTTTTAGAAACATCTGGAAGTGTCACAGGAAGAAAGGGCAAAAACAGTCAAAAAGTGGCCCACCAAAGTGGAAGGGATGAAAGCGGAAGCCGCCATTCTCGGATGAAACCGGTTGAGAACGTCTCCTCTCGGCAAAGGGGTGCAGAGGAGGATTTGGAGGAATTGGATGGTGAGTAGCATTCGAATTCTTTTTCAAGAACTATCAGTCTTAGTGATGTGTCATAAAAGATTCATCAATTGCTTGGTAGTATATAACTAATAACCTTCAAGGCCCATTCACAATACATTTCACAAGCAAACACCAACGTATATAATACCAACATGAATCTGAACTGTCGATTCACAGTACACAACAAGTCAAATAAGTCAATTGAGCCAATTAATTCAATAAGTCAGTTATCGCTGGCGGTAGTAACTGAAGTCACCGTTGGGTGTGAGTTCAAGTCCCGCATAAGGCATGGGTTTTTGTAAACGTCCTTTCACGTACCATCTCATCGTTTCATCATCACCCGCTCCTTCGTACCTCCGTATAACCTAGCTGTTGGTGAGATCGTTGAGCGGCATTATGAAAAAAAGCATAGAACACGCAAATAACAGCCCATCAAAATTTGAGGTCATTGCCCTCGTCACTGCACCTCATTCATCAAACTACATGTGGCGATCGAGTCCATGTAGTTCAGTTACTTTGCCTCTTGCAGCTCATTGTTTTGACTGAGCTGATTTCTGATTGGCTGATTCTCATGTTCTGTTGTCACAGGTCGAGAATGGCGCAGGAGGGTAGATGCCAAACTTCTGCTCCTTAAAGACGACCTAGCCGATGTTATGGAGATATGTACAAAAATGTACAAGAAACTCAACGCCTCCGAAACCATTTTGCACGGGGATGAGGACGAGTTCTTCAATAAACAATTCCCTTTGCAATCTATAGAGGATGTGTTCAGCATTGAACGATTATTGGCAAATGACACTACAATGAAGAGAAAAATGGTAGGCAGGGCTATTAATGTGTGTCTTAGCAATTTTCAAATTATGATAGTGAGGGGAGTAGTCTTTCCAGAAGAGGAATTATTTATCACTCAGTTATGCAAAAGATTTGATTGTAAATACTAATTTAGGAGATTATATTTTTGTTTTAAAATCATGTCTGCACATGTTCAGTGGACATATTCGTGCAACTAGGTCAGTATCCATACCTCTTAATATATAGTTGTTACTTAAATACAGGGGAATATAACGAATTTCCAAACCTATAGCCATCTTGTATCTCGTGAACTAACTTGGCATCTATGGCGATAGCAATAATAAAAATGTAGGTCTTACTCTCATATTTATGGTATAACCGTTCTGTGAAGAAGACTATCGGCTTCTTCGAAATACGAACTGTGGTAATGTATCTAAAGATGTCGTTACCGTCGACTTCGCTCTGTCCCTACTTCTCGCATCTCTATCTAGATGACCACACTACTTATATTGATGACGCTGATTGTATTTTCCGCGAAATGGATTTAACGTGGAGAAAGGTCTTCCCTAATCTCTTTGTTTTATGACCTACCATGCAGTAGCCTCGATAAAGTCAGAAGTGGTCACTACTGATGGAGTATTTAGATATTTGTAGCAATATTAATGAATATATTCACAAATTGTAATTTGTAGTTGAGAGACGTGGGTAAATTACCAAAGATGCATTATAGGTTATGATGATTGTTTCATTTATACATTGTTACAGGTTACCTTTTTTTCTGATCTTGGGGGCCACAATTTTAAGGATGGGACTCGCAGGATCCTCAAAACCGTTTTCACAAATGAGACTGCCACCCTTTACACTTGGGAGGGTGCAACAGGCAAACCGCGTCTACGAGACCTTACTCTCGTATCAGTTATTATCCGTAAGTACACACACATACGAATACACATATATATATATATATATATATGTACATACATCATACGTACATAGTCCTACATACATACATTTTTCTATTTGATTTGATTTATACAAACAGTAGGTGGTACATCAATACAGTGAAATACGCTGGGGGAGGGTACAATTCCATCAATAAAATTCCTGTTCACTTACAGGTATCATGATCCTAATTACCAGTTTGTTTATGGATATTACATTTTTCAAAAAAATGATATAAATTGAATGTTGTATTTACAAACATACATATATTATATATGTATATAGGCCTATTGATGTATTTACACAGTCGACTTATATCAATTAAGAGAGAAATTGTTCAAGTTAAATAAAACGTTGTTGAAAAATATGGGTTCCATATCGGTCTCGTTCTTTGATATAATTTGTTTTCTATTTTGGTGTGGGTTTCATTCTCAGTCTCTGCTCTGGTTGCTGGCTGATGGATTTGGTTGCCATGTTAACTTGAAACCAGTAAACACGCATATCTAATTTGAGCGTCAAACTAGGATTCAAAGTGTTACTATTGAACCGTTGAAGGGGAATTCATTTTACCGGATTCATAATGCAATACACGATGCATTGAGGGTTGCGTTGGTTTGCCGGGCACGACATGGTGACTTATCTTCCTATCTCTCCCATGTTGATAATATGTACCATTTTTCACATCCAAATTGTGAGAACACCCGATTATGCGTAGTGAGTAGTGATGATTGGAACTAACTTTGTTTACAAATACACGCAAAATGACATATTTTACGTTTGCTCAATTGTCTGAAACAGTTTCTTATGAAGTGAAGCAGAGATAGTGAGGTTAAATTGTGCATCATTTATATTGTGAAGTAATTCATAATAACGCAAATTAAATTGCAAGTAGGACCAGGGTTGAGAAAAACCCGGGTTTTATTGAAAAAACCCAGCCCAGTGGGTTTTTTCAGGGTTTTTGGGGTTTTTGGGGTTTTTTAAAACATAACCCTAAGATGAGTAACAAATTACCATTTTGTACAGTGTGTGCTCTTTTGTCTTTTCAAGTTGGTGTTTTGTAACTTTTGTTTTATTTTTTTGTAATTTTTGTTAGGTTTTCCACTTGTTCTGGAACTGCTGTGCACATGCCACATCCACATTGTTTCAACTAAAAAGTGAGGTTAAGAAAGCCTGCATACATTTTATTACTTATTTCAATATTTCGGCAACTAATTTAGTAAATTTACAATGCCTAGAGCTGACGGATCAGGGAGAAAGCAAGCCCTGGAATGGACGGAAGTTGTAAGAGTTGATAATTCAACTCAAGTTGAGTGCAAACATTGTGGGGTTATGTTAAGCTGCAAAATTGAGAGGATCAAGGCTCATTTATCAAAATGTAAAAAGAGAGGTTATCATGCTAATTCAGAGTCTAATACTGTTGTTGATGATGATGACGACCTAATCAACATTGATTTTGACGTTGCTAGTCCTACATCTACATCCTCGCAATCTCAATCCAGATCAGGGAGTCGATTATCTAGTAGCGAGTTCGATCCTACTCCAAAAAAAAAGCAGAAGTCTATGGGAGAATTCGCCATGAAAACTACTGAGAGTCACAAGTTGGTGTTGGATAAAAAAGTGGCATCGTTTTTTTATGCTAACAGTATTGCTTTCAATGTAGCGGAAAGTGCACAGTTCAAAGATCTTATTGAAGCTTTGAGACCTGGCTATAAGCCGCCAAGTAGATTTCAACTATCTGGTTTGTTGTTGGACGATGCATCAAATGAAGTTGATGAAAAAATGAAAGAGGAGCTGAAAAAACTGCACATCAACTTTATTGCAAGACGGATGGTCGAATGTCCGAAATGACCCGATAACTGCTACCAGCATTCACACCGGAAAAAGAGGATTTTTGTTGGAAGCAAAGGACGCGTCATCCGAAAAGAAAACTTCGGTATATTGCGCCAACCTTGCAAGGGATGCTATCATTGATTGTAAAGCAAAATTCAACATAGAGGTGAGAATGAATTTCTATTTATAGGCCCTATGCCTTTTCATAAATACGATCTCGTTAGGACAACTGGAATTATATTATGCATTTTGTTTATCATATGAATCTACTACTACCTGTTAAGTTGAACTATTTCTATTTTCTAAATCTAGCTAGGCTAGGGCCTACATTTAGTTCACACTTCAGACGAAGTTCAATTTTAGTCCTCATTTAAGCTTGCTATTCGACCTGCAGAGTGACCTAGTATGATACAATTTGTTTTAATTCAACATTCATTTTTTTACTT